>JAOTRH010447435.1:0-31368 GCA_034768845.1 Heliamphora exappendiculata
ACACACACACACATATATATATATATATATATATATATATATATATATATATCAATCAAATGGTGACCTTCACCTGAGACAAATTATTCCTGCATCTAGACAAAGTCTTATTCCTAAATCCTGTGATTTAAAATGAAAAAAAATCATCATTTCTTCTATTTTAAAATTTAAATGTGATCATCCCCATGAAACCCTTTTAATCCTATATATCTTTTTTTTCTTAACTAGGAGAAAGTGTTCGTAAATGGACTCTTTCTCTTAGTTATAAAATTATAAAGAAATATAACAAGTGTTTCTACCTCACAAATTAGGGTTGTGAAAACAAAGAGAAGAATCGAAAAAAATAGAAGAAAATGAAGAGAAGAAATGAATAGTGGTTGTTGTGAGGATGCATGAAAAACTCTAGCATGAAGAAAATGGCTCTTGAAAAAGAAGGAATAAAATGTAATCAAACAACATGAAGAGCAAGAGTGTACTTCTAGTAAAAAGAGAAGAAGCAACAAAGTGTGAAAAGAAAAAGATAGCTATTGACTTTAAAATCCAAAAGATATTTTTATTCTTTGAGCCTTAACTTTTTCATTTCTTTCTTAACCCTGAACTTAGCTTACATTATGATCCAAAAGAAACTCATTTTCAATTGAAAAACATATCTTTGAATTGAGAATCTCATATACTAGGGCCATGCATTCGTTTCTAAGTTTAGTGTTTCTCTAAAACTAGGTCCACGATTTACTTTATTTGATGACCGAGATCATGATGTAGATTAGTCGCATGCACCTTTCTAGTCAGTAATGGTATTCCTAGTTTCACTATTTTGAATGATTAGCAATACAAATGAACTTTGAGAGAGAGAGAGAGAGAGAGAGAGAGAGTATTTGGTACCCCTCCATTTGCTAAAGCTATGGCCATAATGGCAGTAGACTCCATAACCCATGAGAGAGGATTCCACATAAAACCCAGAAACTTGAGAAGCTTGCTTTTCTTATTAGGAATTTGCATCCAACTCATCAGTTCCAATAAACTTGATGCATATGTGAATGTGGAATTAATAAGAGACCAAGGTTTTAATTATCAGTCATTAAGTATCGTATCGGCGGTATAAATGTTCACAATGGCTTCAGCTAGGGTACTCAACGACTTTCAAAGCTACCAGAGAGAGTTTGATGCTGGGCTAAGGACTAGCTCAGATCTGAATGTTCACAATGTTCAGGCAACAAGGCAATCAACAAAGGCGGATTAATTTAGAGGATACCAGGATGAATTTTTGAATGAGGCTAACACGCATATAAGTATAAGCAATAGAGTCACAAATGGGGGATATACTATTTTCGTAGATAACCTCCCACATGACATATACAACGGATGGCTAAAAGGAATTTTCAGCAGATGTGGTAAAGTCTTGGATGCTTTTGTTCTAAACAAATTGAAGAGAAATACCTAAACCAGATGTCACGCCCCTAACTTCAGGGTCACGTGAAAGTCCATCCAATGATCATTTAGAATAAAAAGGAGTGCCCAAGGTTCATCTCTCATAAACAGAAAACACACAAGTCCAACATGCATACAATATATTTTCTTATGGCGTACAAAACAAGCGTTCAGAAACAGGCTTACAAAAAGAAAACTAGTACAGTCTTCCTTCATCTGTCTCCATGGGCATCACTAGATCTACTCCTCAAGAGCATCACCATTATTCCCTAAAAAAGATTTGACAAAATTCCATACCGTGAGCCGAAACTCAATCGAAACAGGCTATGATGTGGTAAAGCAGGTTATGCAATTACATAACATAAAGAAAAAATTTTACTTCTCCAAACCCTCAGGACATCTAACAAGGTCCAACAACATAATAAGCATATGTATGTCAAGGTCATATACAAACGGTATTCTTTTACGGCCTTTCACCGTGGGACAATACTAACCCAATCAACCTGTTCTTTGCAGTCTTTCACCACAGGACAAACACTTGCCCCTGTTATGCAATTCTTTGTGGTCTTTCACCGCAGGACATTTACATGTCCTAACTATGTAATTCTTAGCGGTTTTTCACCGTAGGACATTTTCATGGCCCAATTATGTAATCTTTCGTATGATTCAACAGATAAAGTATGCACATAGCCATGTAATAAACATCTTCATACATAATATCTTATCATTTTCATACCCATAGAAATGATCTTTCATCATAGCTACACATTTAAAACTTTCATGCTCAACCCCAAGGGTTAGCTTCACACCTCCAAACAAAGCGGGTCGTGGTTTGGTTATGCATCGTGCATCGGTCGTGGCAATCCGTAAAGAAGCAGGTTGCTCCGTGAGTGACTATTTTATTGTAACTCTGTATAGAATTTGTCATTACCTAGCAGGCCTTAAGTGGTTCACAACTAGGGTAATGGGAAGGAGTTTATAGTTGTTACCTTTATCCTGTGTATGACAGAGTCAGTACATATGATTTCATTTTACTTTATTTTCCTTTGTTGTGTGTTCCGAGTGGAAAAATAGCGTGTGTTTCCGGTTATGTGATCCGGGTGAACAAAATCAAGTTTTTAATTACTATTTTTCCTATAACTGTGGCATGATATCTGTTAGGATGATATGCATAGTTTTGAGGATGAAAAACTGGTGATTTTCAGGTTGAAAAACTTTTATGCATGTTTGTGATTGCATAACCTACTTTACAGCATTATAGTTTGTTTCTATTGGATTTCGGCTCACGGTGTGAAATTTTGCTGTAAAAATATTTTCAGGTGTAGGTGAACATGAGGAGTTGACCTAGATGCCCGTGGTGATGGAAGACTAGCTGTAGTTTTCCTATTTTTGAGACATGTTGTTCTACATGTGTTACCTATTTTCTAAAGGCTGGTTCTGTATGCCTTGAGGCGATATACTTATGCATGTATGGAATTGTATGTTTACTGTTTATGAGAGATGAGCCTGTGTATTCTTTTTATCCAACAGTTGTATATTTTAAGTTGATGGTTTTCCAACTAAATAGTTTATTTTTATAAATGGTGTTTTGATAGGCTTTCGCGTGATCCTGGTGTTTGGAGCATGACAACTTGGTATTAGAGCTCTGGGTTCGAATACCTAAGAGCCATGGAAAAGAGGGTGCATCACCTTGTGAGGATGTGTGTGTGCTTGATTGCATGTGTTTAAGAGTTTTTTAACATAGCATGATAGCTTGTGTAGCATGATGGTTGTGTATACGTGAGTATGGAGGTTAAACCTTAGGATTGATTAGTCTTGCCTTCGGGCATTTGGATTAACAAACTTAGGAGCCAAGTTAGAGACGCGTTTCGCAGAAATGATTTCTAGCATGGAATCTGAGTAGGTTATCCAAAGTGACGCGCCATTCTTGTCTGTTCTCCTCGGTATGTGAGATGTGATGATATGATCTTAAGTGGCTATGCGTTAGCATGCTTATACATGTTATGTCTTTTACGTTAGCAATAGCATGTTGTATAGACGCTTATCCTGTTATGCTACTTTCGTATAGAGTTATGTCCACGCAGGGAGGACGAGGCCGTGGTTCTGGCCGAAGGGATGTTCTAGTCCTAGATGTTGGGGATGCTAATGCACCCGAAGGACCTGTTGATGGATATCTACTACGTGAGATGGTAGGCTCCATTCGACAGCTGGCTGAGGCCTCTAGGGGAGGGGATAGTGTACCTGAACTGAGGGCGATGGTCACAATGTGCGAGTTCTGCCGATTGGACCCTCCTACCTTTTCTAGGGATCCCAACCCCTTGGTGGCTATTGAATGGTTGGAGCTGGTTACTAGGATCTTGGATACGCTCTAAATAGAGGAAGATGATTTGAGGGTTACTTTTGCCGCCTTCCAGTTAAGGGGGAGTGCTCACATGTGGTGGAAGTTTGCTAAGACTATAGTGGGAGGCACTTGGGAGGCATTCATGAAGGTATTTTTGGAGAAATACTTTTTGCTGACTTTGAGGGACTGCTACAGAGAGGACTTTCTTTTCCTGACTCAGGGTACGATGACAGTAGTCGAGTATGAGGCTGAGTTCACTAGCCTGTCTCGGTTGGCATAGGAGATTGTGCTAACTAACGAATTTCAGGCGAAGAGATTTGAGAGGGGTTAAAGGCCCGCTATCCAAGATAGAGTGGTGGCATTCTAGATACAGGTCTTTATAGAGTTGGTTCAGATGGCCATAAAAGTAGAAGACACTCTGAATAAGACGCGCAGGGACAGGGACAGTAGGGGACAGTAGGGGTCAGCATGATGGGGGACATGCACAGTCTCAGGGACGTAAGGACAATCGTCAATGGACATTTGGTCTGAGTTCTTATCCAATGGGGTCGTATCAGCCACAGTTTTTTGCACCCACATCTCCTGTGGTTTCAACGGGAAGGTCGGAGTGAAGGGAGCTTATTTGTCATAGGTGCCAACGGCCAAGGCATCATGCGGTAGAGTGCCGGAGTGCAGTGCCTGTTTAGGCACAGTTGCAGTTGCAGACGCCAGGGAGAGGACCACCGATATGTTTTGAGTGTGGGCAGTGTGGGCACATCAGGAAGAACTGTCCTCGAGGAGGGAGCATTCAGAGTATAGTAGGAGCACCAGCTGTTCCATATAGCCAGGGACGATAGACGCATCAGCAGCTTAGAGCTCAAATGTCCAGATTTGTAGAAGGGAGCGCCTCAGTACAGTCGGGCAGACAGTCTACAGTTTAGGGTCGCAATGAACCGGCCAGAGCAAATGTTCTTATAGGTCCCAGTTCATCCAGAGCACCGGTCATGCCCGATGCTGCTGCTACCACATCCATGATCCGAGGTACTTTTCTAGTTTATAGATCATGGGCCGGTGTTCTTATCGACATGAGAGCATCGCATTCGTTTATGTCTTTTATTTTTGCATCTGCATTGGGGTTAAAAACAGACCTGTTGGGTAGTGCTTTGAGCGTGGAGACCCTAGTTAGTGGGAATGTGATGTTGAGTCGTGTCTGTAGATCCTGTGTGTTGGAGGTCGCTAGTCGTTGTTTAGAGTTTGACTTTATCATTCTAGACATGACCACATTTGATGTCATCCTACGGATGGATTGACCAGGATGAGGGTTTGGTGTCTATGCCCGGTGTTGTATGAAACCAATGTAACTTGAGTTTCCTCTTCTCAGCTCTCAGGTTGGATGAGGTGATTAGAGTTCGAGGCAAGTTACCTCCGGTTGTTTGCGACTATCTTGATGTCTTTTTTGATGATCTGTTTGAGTTGTCGCTGAACCGGGAGGTAGAGTTTTCTATTGAGTTGATTCCAGGAGCTGCTCCCATATCAGTGCCATCTTATCGGTTTGCACGAGCTGGGTTGCGTGAACTCAAGGTACAGCTTCAGGAGTTGTTGGATAAGGGATTTGTACGCCCGAGTACTTCGCCGTGGGGAGCTCTTGCTCTTTTTGCTAAGAAGAAGGATGGATCTTTGCGATTATGTATCGACTATCAGAAGCTGAATCAGGTGACAGTGAAAAATAAGTATCCTATGCCGAGGATAGATGACTTGTTTGATCAGTTGAAGGGATCGAGCTGCTTCTCTAAGATTGACTTGAGATCAGGATATCACCAGTTGAGGATTAGGGATGAGGACATAGCGAAGATCGCCTTTCGGACTCGTTATGGTCACTATGAGTTTTTGGTCATACCATTCGGTTTGACGAACGCGCCAGCGACGTTTATGAGTTTGATGAATCGGATCTTCCATCCTTACCTAGATAGTTTTATGGTGGTGTTTGTGGATGATATTCTTATCTACTCACCTACGAGGGAGGCGCACGATGATCATCTGCGTATCATTCTACAGCTTCTGAGAGAGCATCGCTTGTATGCAAAGTTCAAGAAGTGTGAGTTCTGGATGTCTGAGGTGAGATTTCATAGACACGTGGTGTCGACAGGCGGAGTAGCAGTGGATTCGTCCAAGACTGATGCAGTGACGGGTTAGGAGCGACTGAAGAATGTCTTTGAGATTCGCAGTTTTTTGGGTTTAACAGGCTACTATCGACAGTTTGTGAAGGATTTTGCCAGACTTGCTGCACCAATGACGCATCTGACGCGGAAGGAAGTTGTGTTTTTCTGGAGTGAGTCTTGCGAGTCGGCATTCCAGGAGTTGAAGATAAGGTTGACCAATGCGCCAATGTTGATTATTCTAGAGCGAGGCTTGGGGTATACAGTGTATTATGATGCATCACATGACGGTTTAGGCTGTGTTCTGATGCAGGGAGATAGGGTTGTAGCCTATGGTTCTCGAAAACTGAAGACGCACGAGAAGAATTACTCAACACACGATCTGGAGTTGGCAGCCGTGGTCTTTGCCTTGAAGACATGGCATCACTATCTTTATGGTGAGCACTTCGAGGTTTTCTCCGATCACAAGAGTCTGAAATACTTGTTTTCGTAGAAGAACTTGAACTTGCGCCAACGACGATGGATGGAATTGTTGGAAGAGTATGATTTTGACTTGCAGTGTCATCCAGGGAAGGGCAATGTTGTGGCAGATGCTCTCAGCAGGAGATCTTATGGGTCGTTAGCTTCTATAGCTATATGCGAGTGGGACATGCTAGGAGAGATTGGGGAGTTTAATCTATGTCTCGGGGAGACAATGACGGGTGCCACCTTGTTCTCTATAGCTTCACAACCTACTTTGATTGCACATGTGTTAGAGATCCAGCATATGGACCAGGAGGCTCAGATGATACGAGATCTTGTTGCTAGCGGAGAGGACACAACAGGTTGGGTTGTGGGTTCTGACCAGGGTTTGAGATTGGCTGGTAGGTTGTTGGTACCAGAGTCATGTCGTGCAGATATACTACATGAGTGTCATCATTCTCGCCTTACAGTGCATCCTAGAGGCACGGAGATGTATCATGACCTACGCCATCAGTTCTGTTAGACGGGAATAAAGAAGGATGTACTTTAGTTTATTTCTCGGTGCCTTACCTGCGAGAAGGTAATGGCAGAGCATCAGAGACTGGCTAGGTTGTTATAGTCGTTGCCGATATCAGAGTGGAAGTGGGAAAATGTCACGATGGATTTTGTGTCAGGACTTCCTCGATCACCTAGGGGACACGACGCCGTATGGGTTGTGGTTGATAGATTGACGAAGTCTCCACACTTTCTCCCCATCCGTGTGAAAGATTAGGTGGACCGACTGAGTAGGTTGTATATCAGAGAGATAGTCCGGTTGCATGGAGTGCCAGTGTCTATTGTTTCTGACTGAGACTCACGCTTCACGTTGCGCTTTTGACAGAGTCTTCAGGAGGCTTTGGTGACAAACTTGCTGTTCAATACTGCTTTTCACCCCTAGACGGATGGTCAGTTTGAGAGGACCATACAGATTTTGGAGGATATGCTGAGGGCTTGTGTCCTTGATTTCAGAGGTTTGTGGGAGAATCACCTACCGTTCATAGAGTTTGCATACAACAACAACTATCAGCCCAGTATTGGGATGGCACCGTATGAGGCTTTATATGGTAGGCTGTGTAGATCACCAGTGTATTGGATAGATGTGGGAGAGACCACAGTCTTGGGACCAGACATTGTGCGGGAGACGACATAGAAGATTACCGTGATTCATCAATGCCTTATGACAGCTCAGAGCCGCTGGAAGAGTTATGCAAATCAGATGAGGTGACCTTTGGAGTTTGTAGTGGGAGATCACGTGTTTCTAAAGGTCTCGCTACGCAGAGGCTTGATGAGGTTTGGTCGTAGCAAGAAGCTATCACCGCACTTTATTGGACCTTTTGGGATCCTAGAATGGATGGGCGTGGTAGCATACCGATCAACCTTGCCACCACAGTTGGCGTCTGTGCACAATGTGTTTCATGTTTTCATGCTTCGAAGGTATGAGCCTGATCCTTTACATGTGTTACATTCGGCCGAGCTGCGGGTTGATGAGGATGTCACGTATGAGGAGCGTCTTGTGAGGATTCTTGATACGAAGGAGTAGGTGTTGCGGGGGAGAACAATAGCTTATGTCAAGGTCCTATGGTTTCATCACAGAATTGAGGAAGCGACTTGGGTGCTTGAGTCTGGGGTTCATGCCAGATATCAAGGCTGTTTACCTCGTGACCTTGTAGTGAATTTTGGGGGCAAAATTTCTTAAAGGGAGAGAGTTGTGAAACCCTGTTCGATTTCTTTTTGTTATATATATATCCGACGTGTTTATTCGTATTTATATATGTTCTGATGCATGATTTAGCTTAGGTATGCATGTGGGGTTAGTCCTCAGGACCGTTGGAAGCTGTGGCACGATTTTCAAAAAATCAAAAAAATAGATTTTTTCCTACAAATATATAGAGTTAGATATTTTCAAAACTTACTCGTTAAGTTTTCTTTTTCTCTCTACCTTCTCTATAACTTTTTGGGGGCCCGGGACTTGGCTTTTGGAGATCCAACTACTGATCTTTAGTATCGGCATCGTGGTCTACGCATCCATCTAGATGAAATTCCATCATGGCAATGCTTGATTTTGCATGTGGATCTAGACGTCGAGTTTTTAACTCACCAAGGTAGGATTCTAGACTGTATAGTAGTTAAAGGGTGCTATGTGTAATCATATGTTGTTTCATCGTGTAAAAATGCTTAAAGAGGTGGTTTATGTTTTGAAAAGTCGAGTTTTGTGTTTAAAACCATTTTTTGACGTTTCAGTTGGGTGAAATCGTGTTTTGAGAGTTTCTTTTGAGGTTTCGATGTTAGGCTTGGGTGTGAATGTGACCGAGGGTGTTGGATGAAAGTTTGGAGGTGTCGAATCGGGGTTTTGGAGGTTGAAATAGTGGCTCAGAATCAGTTTCTGCTTTGGGTCAGTCGACTGGATCATGGGATCTGTCGACTGGATCTTGGGTTTGAGGGTTCAGTCGACTGGACAATGTGTTTTGGGCATTTTTATGAGATTCCAGTATGGTGTTTCAGTCGACTGGGTGGGGGTCCAGTCGACTGGTTGTGTGCAGTTTTGTGTGTTATGGTTTGGTGGTTGGGTTTGGTTCCCAATAGTTTTTTTTTCATGTTTTGGATGTGTTGATATCCGTAGTTTTCAAAAGGAGGTTTGAAAACGAGGTGTTTTGTGAGAATTGTGAAAAACGTATTTTTGGAGGTTTAGATCTAATCTTTGGGGTTGAGTCTCAGTTTTTAAAACGTTTGAAACGTATGTCTTGACATACTTGTTGATCTCCATAGTTGATGGATTGGATCTCTTTTTATACCTATGACGTATAAATGTTTTACGGTTTTTCGTAGTTGAGTTACGTAATGTTTTGAAATGAATTCCATAGATGTACCGTGATAGTGGGTGTTTTGAGTTGGGCCGCAATTGCCCCGTGGTGGAAGTCCAAAAACGTGCAAATGTAGATTCGCTACGGTCCTTTGGGTTAATCCTCGTAAATGTGATTTGGTTATGCTTTGTCCATCGGTTGTGGAAATCCATAAAGAAGCGGGTTGTGGTTTGGTTACACTTCGTCCATCGGTCGTGGCAATCCATAAAGAAGCAGGTTACTCCATGAGTGGCTATATTGTTGTAACTCCGTATAGAACTTGTCATTACCTAGCAGGCCTTAAGTGGTTCAGGACTAGGGTAATGGAAGGAGTCTATAGTTGTTACCTTTGTCCTGTGTGTGGCAGAGCCGGTATATAGGATTTTATTTTACTTTATTTTTCCTCGGTTGTGTGTTCCGAGTGAAAAAATAGCATGTGTTTCAGGTTCTGTGATTCGGGTGACAAAATTAGGTTTTTAATTACTGTTTTTCCTATAACTGTGGCATGATATCTGTTAGGATGATATGCATAGTTTTGAGGATGAAAAATTGGTGGTTTTCAGGTTGGAAAACTTTTATGCATGTTTATGATTGCATAACCTGCTTTACAGTTTTATAGTATGTTTCTATTTGATTTTGGCTCATGGTGTGAGATTTTACTGTAAAAATATTTTCAGGTGTAGGTGAACATGAGGAGTTGACCTAGATGCCCGTGGTGACGGAAGACTAGCTATAGTTTTCCTGTGGTGACAGAAGACCTAGATGCCCATGGTGACGGAAGACTATCAATATAAACCCAATACTAATTCGCCCATTTTGTAATAGTATTTGTATAATCCTAAAAAAGCTGTGTACAATGAGTCAATTTTATTATTTATGCCCAAATATATATATATATATATATATATATATATATACTGGTTCATGTTTTCAAAGAGACCAAACAAAAGTAAATATGTGCAGAAGAGAACATACTTTGCAATTGGTTGTCCATTTATTTGTCAACCAAAATTTAAATTAAAAATTAATGTCAACAAAATAGCGAATCAAAATGTTGGGGATTAGAACGCGATTACTAATCTCGCCTATAACAGGTGCGCCCTCGCACAGACTGCTCGAGCGAACTATCCAGTGGCCAAAACATGCACTCAGTGTCTCACCTGCAGAGCACCACTGCTCGAGCGGTGAAAAGACCGCTCAAGCAGTGAACTCATTTCCTAGGGTTTTTCTTCACTAAACTCAACACGAAAAATCCTAGAACTGATGAGAGGGTGCTCGAGCGGTGAAAAAATCGCTCGAGCAGTCAATCCAGTTCCTAGGATTTTTCTTCACTCAACTCAACACGAAAAACCCTAGAACTGATGAGAGAGAGAGAGAGAGAGAGAGAGAGAGAGAGAGAGAGAGAGAGAGAATGACTTCTTGAGATTTGAAGGCTGATCAAAACCTTATGTGAGAGAGAGAGAGAGAGATGGCCTAGTATTAGGAGTATGGAGAGGTTGAGTAGAAAAACTGAGTTAAAATTTTTTTAAAATTTATCCTAAACAGTTAAGAAGGATTGTGATAGAAGGGTAGTTATAAATTAAGGGTATTTATAATAGTGATAGATTATAAATTCGCTAACTAAATTTCAAGAATTTTGCTTATTTTAATTTTTAAAAAATATTTTTAATCTTTTGATTAAATTTTTTATTTTTTCAAATTATCTTGACGTGATGAACCTAAAAAATAAAAATTTGTGATCAAAAGATGAAAAAAATACAATAAAGAAGAAAATAAGCAATATAAAATTTTCTTGAAAAAATTCAATAAAGACGAAAATAAGCAATATAAAGTTTGCAACAATATAAAATTTACTGAATCATGATATTTGAAGTAAGAAATGAATGGTTAGCTCTGGTGTGGAAAATCCATGGTTTTATGCCTTGAAAATTGTATGTGCGTGTTATTAGCATGTTTAAGTGGGTGTTTGTTGAAATAATAAGTTGTTGCAAACAAGAGATTCCATTTGGGATAAATATAAAACATTTGGCTTTTAGAGAATTTTTCTGAACTTTTTTTTTTATATCTTTTGTTCAAAATTTTCTACTTTTTCAATTTGTATTAAAGAGAGTAATTAAAAATGTGAAAAACAATTGATCAAATAACAAAAAATCACACTTAATACAAAAATAAGCAAATGTCTAAATTTTGTTTAATGATGTTATGAGATTTGCAATATGTGACTCTTTGGAATGTCTAAATTTTCGTGCCCTACCGAAGGAATCTAAAAAATTTTCAATTAATCATAAGATACGAAAATGTTTGACTTGTACTCCTAGCAGGATGTCATTAGTTAATGACTCTTCATGGAATGTCAAATATCGAACCACTGCAGAAGAAGATCAGTACCTTAAAGACCTTCTGGTTAACCAGCTAGGGAGAGAAGATTTCAAAACTTTATGTGTCACGCCCAAAACACCAGGGTCACGCGAAAGCCCACCAAAACACCATTTATGAAAATAAACTGTTTAGTTGGAAAATCATCAACTTAAAACATACAACAGTTGTATAAAAGAATATATGAGGTTTATCACTCATAAACAATAAACATACAGTTTCATACATGTATAAGTATATCGCCTCAAGGCATACAGAATCAGCCTTCAGAAAATAAGTAACACATGTAGAACAACATGTCTCAAAAATAGGAAAACAACAGCTAGCTTTTCGTCACCACGGGCATCTAGGTCAACTCCTCATGTTCACCTACACCTGAAAATATTTTTACAGAAAAATTTCACTCCGTGAGCCGAAACCCAATAGAAACAGACTATAAAGCTGTAAAGAAAATTATGCAATCATAAGCATAAGGACTCAACCACAGGAGCCAAAAAGGGTTTTTCAACCTGAAAACCACCAGTTTTCCACCCTATGCATAACAAAACCTGATTTCTCGCATGGATCACACAACCGTGAACGAAAACGTTATTTACCCACTCGGAACACACAACCGAGAAAAATATAATAATATGAAATCCTATGTACCGACTCTGTCACCCACATAGGCAAAGGTAACAACTATAGACTCTTGCCCATTACTCTAAGACCACCCAGGGCCTGCTAAGTAATGACAAGCTCTATACGGAGTCATAACAACGAAGCCACTCACGGGGGGCAACCGGCTCTTTTACGGATTGCCACGACCGATGGAAAGAGCTTTCAAACCACGTTTACGAGGATTAACCTGAAGGACCATAGCAAATCTATTATGTGCACATTTTTGGACTTCCACCAAGGAGCAATAGAAGCTCAATTCAAAACACCCACTGTCATGGTACATCTATGGAAAATATTTCAAAACCATTACGTAGCTCAACTATGAAAAACCGTAAAACTGTTATACACCACATGTATAAAATGAGATCCAATCCATCAACCATAGAGATCAATAGGCATGTAAAAACATACTCCCATCAAACGTTTTTAAAACTGTGACTCATCCCCAAAGGTTAGCTCCAAACCTCTAAAACACGTTTTTAAAATCACCTTTTTGAAAATCACAGATATCCACACATCCAGAACATGAAACGGCTAACATCCCTCTCCAAGATTTAGTCAAGGAATCTCACAAATCCATCGAGTAAACACGACTCGAAGAAAGGCAGTCTCAAAACATCAAAATTCTCAAAACTGCCCAGACCGATTGATCGGCCTCAAACCAGTCTCGATTTCTCGGAACAAAAACTGGATTTTCAACATGAAAACATGTAAAAACTCAAAATCAAAGCCTCCAACCACTGATTTTGATACCCACGAGCATATCTAAACCCAAGACTATCACAAAGCCTCGAAAAGGATTCTCAAAATCCGATTTCATCCAACCGAAATGACGAAAATTGGTTTTAAACTAAAACCCAATTTCTCAAACATAAACATCTTTTTCATGCGTTTTTAAATGATGAAACAGCATATGATTACATATAGCACCCTTTAACAACTATACAGTCTAAGATCCTACCTCGGTGAGTTAAAAACTCAACACCTCGATCCACGTGCAAAATCGAGTTTTGTCAGAATAAAATTTCATCAAGATGGATGCATAGACCATGATGCCAATAACAAGGATCAATTGTCCGCTCGCCAAAAACCAAGTCCTGGGCCCCCGAAAAGTTAAAGAGAAGGCAGAAAGAAAAATGAGAAAACTTAGCTTGTAAGTTTTGAAAATATCTTTTGAAAATATCTAACTCCAGATATTAGTGAAAAATATCATTTTTTGATTTTTTTTTTAAAATCGCGCCGTAACTCCCAACGGCCCTGGGAACTAGCCCCAATGCATAACTAAGCCAGATCATGCATTAAAACATATATAAACACGAATGAACACGTCAAATATATATAACTAAAAGAGAAACAGAACAAGGTCTCACAACTCTCCCCCCTTAAGGAATTTTGCCCCCAAAATTCACAACAAGGTCACGAGTTAAATAGCTCCGGGTATCTCGCACGAACCCCAGACTCAAGCTATCACGTCGCTTCTTCAACCCCATGATGAAGCCATAGAACCTTGACATAGGTAATGGTTCTCCCCCATAACACCTGTTCCTTTGTATCTAGAATCTTCACTGGACGTTCTTCATAAGTGACATCCTCATCAACCCGCAGCTCAGCCCAATCTAACATATGTTAAGGATCCGGCTCATACCTCCGAAGCATAGAAACATGGAACACATTATGCACAGATGCCAACTGCGGTGGCAAAGCCAGACGGTATGCTACCACGCCATCCGTTCTAGGATCTTAAAAGGTCCAATAAAGCGGGGTGATAGCTTCCCACTATGACCAAACCTCATCAAGCCTCTACATGGCGAGACCTTTAGAAACACGTGATCTCCTACTGCAAACTCCATAGGTCGCCTCCTTTGATCTGCATAACTCTTCTGGTGGCTCTGAGCTGTCCCAAGGCATTGGCAAATGACGGTATTCTTCTCTGCCATCTCCTGCACCAAGTCAGGTCCCAAGATTGTGGTCTCTCCCATATCTGTCCAACACACTGGTGACCTACACGGCCTACCATATAAAGCCTCACGTGGTGCCATCCCAATACTAGACTGATAACTGTTGTTGTATGCAAACTCTGCCAACGGTAGGTGATCCTCCTACAAACCCCTGAAATAAAGGACACAAGTCCTCAGCATATCTTCCAGAATCTGTATGGTCCTCTCAGACTGACCATCCGTCTGGGGTGAAAAGCAGTACTGGACATCAAGTTCGTCCCCAAAGCCTCCTGAAGACTTTGCCAAAAGCACGATGTGAAGCGCAGGTCTCGGTCAGAAACAATAGACACTGGCACACCGTGTAACCGGACTATCTCTCTGACATACAATCTACTCAATCGGTCCACCGAATCTTTCATACGAATGGGGAGAAGGTGTGCAGACTTCGTTAACCTATCAACCACAACCTATAAGGCGTCGTGTCCCTTAGGTGACCGAGGAAGTCCTGACATAAAGTCCATAGTGACGTTCTCCCACTTCCACACTAATATCGACAACAGCTGTAACAATCCTGTCGGTCTCTGATGTTCCGCCTTTACCTTCTATCAAGTAAGACACTGAGAAACAAACTAAAGCACATCCTTCTTCATTTCCATCCAACAGAACTGACGGCATAGGTCATGATACATCTTCGTACCTCCAGGATACACTACAAGACGAGAATGTTGACACTCATGTAGTATATCAGCATGGCATGACTCTGGTACAAACAACCTCCAAACCAATCTCAAACCCTAATCTGAACTCACAACCCATCCCGCTGTGTCCTCTCCACTAGCAACATAATCTTGTATCATCTGAGCCTCTTGATCCGTCTGTTGGACCTCTAACACACGTGCAATCAACGCAGGTCGTGAAGCTATTGAAAACAAGGTGGCGCCTGTCGCTGTCTCCTTGAGACACAGATCGAACTCCCCAATCTCTCTAAGCATGTCCCACTCTCGTATAGCCACAGAAGCTAACAACCCATGAGATCTCTTGCTGAGAGCGTCAGCCACAACACTGGCCTTCCTTGGAAGGTACAACAAATAAAAATCATAATCTTCCACAACTCCATCCATCGTCGCTGGCGCAAGTTCAGGTCCTTCTACGAAAATAAGTATTTCAAGCTCTTGTGATTGGAGAAAACCTCGAAGTGCTCACCATAAAGATAGTGACGCCATGTCTTCAAGACAAAGACCACGACTGCCAACTCCAGATCGTGAGTCGAATAGTTCTTCTCACGTGTCTTCAACTGTCGAGATCCATAGGCTACAACTTTACCTCCCTGCATCAGAACACAGCCTAAACCTTCATGTGATGCGTCGCAATACACTATATACCTGAAGCTTCGCTCTGGAATAATCAACACTGGCGTGCTATTTAACCTCGTCTTTAACTCCTGGAATGCTAACTCACAAGACTCACTCCAAACAAACACAACTCCCTTCCGCGTCAGACGTGTCATTGGCATAGCAAGTCTGGAAAATCCTTTACAAACCGCCGATAGTAACCTGTTAAACCCAAAAAACTACGAATCTCAAAGACATTCTTCGGTCGCTCCCAACCCGTCACAGCATCATTCTTTGATGAATCCACTGCTACTCCGTCGGTCGACACTACATGTCCAAGAAATCTTACCTCAGACATCCAGAACTCACACTTCTCAAACTTTGCATATAAGCGATGCTCTATCAGAAGCTGTAGAACGACACACAGATGGTCCTCGTTCGCCTCCCTAGTAGGTGAATAGATAAGAATATCATCCACAAACACCACCACAAAACTATCTAGTTATGGATGAAAGATCTGATTCATCAAACTCATAAACGTAGTAGGAGCGTTCGTCAGGCCGAACGGCATAACTAGAAACTCGTAGTGATCATAACGAGGTCGAAAGGCGGTATTCGCTATGTCCTCATCCCAAATCCTCAACAGGTGGTATCCTGATCTCAAGTCAATCTTTGAGAAACAGCTCGACCACTTCAACTGATCAAATAAATCATCAATCCTTGGCATAGGATACTTATTCTTCATTGTCACCTAATTCAGCTTCCAGTAGTTGATACATAATTGCAAGGATCCATCCTTCTTCTTAGCAAAAAGAGTAGGAGCTCCCCACGGCGAAGTAATCGGGCGAACAAACCCCTTATCCAACAACTCCTGAAGCTGTACCTTGAGTTCACGCAACTCAGCTGGTGCAAAATGATAAGACGGTATAGATATGGGAGCAGCTTCTAGAACTAGATCAGTAGAGAACTCTACCTCATGGCTCGGCAGTAACTTGAGCAGATCATCAGAAAAGACATCAGGATAGTCGCAAACCACCGAGGTAACTCTCCTCGAACTCTAACCACCTCATCTAACATGAGTGCTGAAAAGAGGAAGCCCAGGTTGCCCTAGTTCTGCACAACCCCGGGTATAGAAACCAAACCCTCATCCTGGTCACCTACAAAGCAAAAGCAATCTCTTGCCGGTGTACAAATCATTACCCTTCGTTGATCGCAATCGATAAAGGCACGATACGTGGTCAGCCAACCCATCCATAAGATGACATCAAAAGTGGTCATGGCCAGAATGATAAAATTAAACTCTAAACAACGACCGGTGACCTCCAACAAGAAGGATCTACAGACACGACTCAACATCATAGTTTCACTGATTGGGGTCTCCATGCTCAAAGCACTACCCAACAGGTCTATTTTCAACCCCAATGCAGATGCAAAAGCAGATGACATAAATGAATGCAATGCTCCTGTGTTGATAAGAAGACTGGGACATAATTTATAGACTAGAGTACATACATCGGATCATGGACGTGGTAGTAGCAGCATCGGGCACGATCGGTGCTCTAGATGAACTGGAATCTACAAGAACATATGCTATGGCCTATTCACTGCGGCCCTGAACTGTCGACTGTTTGCCCGACTATACTAAAGCGCCCCCTTCTGCAAATCTAGATGGCTGGTGTCCCTGGGCAGATGGAGTGACAGATGCTCCAGCTGTACTCTGCGTACTCCCTCTTTTAGGGCAATTTCAACGGACGTGCCCAGATTGCCCATACTCAAAACGTACCGGTGGTCCTCTCCCTAGCATCTACGACTACGATTGTGCCTGAGTAGGCGTTGGACTCCGGCATTCTACTGCCCGATGCCCTGGCTATCTGCATCTATGACAAATGAGCTCCCTCTGCTCTGACCTTCCCGTTGAGGCCATGGGAGGTGTGGGTGCAGAAAACTGTGGCTGATACAACCCCACTGGATAAGAACCCGGACCCGCTGTTCGTTGACGTTTGTCCTTGCGCCCCTGGGACTGTGCACGTCCCCCATCCTGCTGACTCCTACTGTCCCTGTCTCTGCGCGTCTCATTTAGAGTATCTTCCACCTTCATGGCGGTCTCCACTAACTCTATAAAGACCTGCATCCTGAATGCCGCCACTCTATCTCAGATAGCGGGCCTCAAACCACTTTCAAACCTCTTTGGTCAAAATTCATCAGTAGGCACAATCTCCTGTGCGAACCGGAACAAGCTAGTAAACTCAGCCACATACAGAACCACTGTCATATTCCCCTGAGTAAGAAATAGGAAGTCCTCCCTGTCGCGGTCCTTCAAAGTCGTCGAAAAGTATTTCTCTAGAAATATCTTCGTGAATGCCTCCCAAGTGCCTCCCACTGTAGTCTTGGCAAACTTTCACCACATGTGAGCACTCCCCCTCAGCTGGAAGGTAGCAAAAGTAACCCTCAGATCATCTTCTTCTATCTAAAGCATATCCAAGATCCTGGTAATGAGCTCCAGCCATTCAGTGGCTACCGTGGGATTAGGATCCCTAGAAAAGGTATGAGGGTCTAAACGGCAGAACTCGTTGTCACGCCCCAAACTCCAGGCCACGTGAAACACCCACAAGAAACAAAGCATAACACCCATCCTGAGAATACACTCTCAGAATAAAACATACATGCATTGTATATAACCGCCAAAAGGCTTACATTACACGGTTCTAACACCGAAAAACATGTAGTAACATACATGATCAAAAGAACAAAAAGGAAGAGTATAACTCTTCTGCCTCTCCTGCCAACCTAAGTCAACCTCTGTGACTAATACCTGAAAAATATTTCAAATCCCACATCGTGAGCCAAAGCTCAGTAGATACGAGATAGATCATGCAATATAAGCTAAATATGCTAGGAAAACAAGGTGTAGTTGTAGACTCTCTTTCAAGCCTTTAAAATAATTTTCACATGCAAATGGGAAAAGTGAGGATAACAACCATGTTGGACTCACAAGAGCCTCAAAAACGGTTTGAAAATGGTTTTCATATCGCGATTCACGCAAGTCTTTAAAACAATTCAAAATTGGTTTTATCCGTTCCATAATACATTTCATGCAACCTATCTATCTTATCGAACTTTCACCGAAGGACCACAGCCCCCAACTAATGCAACACAGATACATCCAACCAGCTCTCACAAGCCACAACAACCGTTCTATCACATAGATACAAATCTACATATCAACAGACATCCTCACACATGCCTACACCACGGGATAAAATCATATATTACGGGATAAAGCTGTATACCACGGGATAAAATCGTATACCAGGGGATAAAACCATACTCCACGGGATAAAATCGTGTACCACGGGGTAAAACCGTACACCACGGGATAAATCATACACCACAGGATAACACCGTACACCACAGGATAACACCGTACACTACGAGATAACACTGTACACTACGGGATAACACCGTACACTATGGGATAACACCGAATCAACATATGCATATACAAAACCAAAGCTTTAAATGCTTCGTAACCACATATGATCACCTATTCATTTTCCACATGCATGAATAAAACTTATCACAATTTTATAATCATAAAAGCATGTATAAGCACGACGTCCCACATACGACGCCACATAACCCGATAAGACATCGCATGCCAAACACCCGTCATCCGTTCACCCGGACGACCTATCCACACACTGGAACAACTAGTCCACCAACCGAGACAACCAGTCCATCAACCGGGACAACCAGTCCATCAACCAGGACAACCAACGGTACGAAAAACAAACACCTAACTCGGAGGCCAATACCTGAACCTCCCACAGATTGGTTCTCAACAGAAGCCCACCTTTAAAATGAACAACGGACCTATACGCCCCGCACCAAACGGTGCACAAACCACCATGCACACAACCATGCCCATCACACCCGCATCTCACCATGCACATCACTCCCGAGGACGGTACCTAAACAGACACTTGAGGCTACGACACGACCTCCGAAGCCACAACATAACCAATCGAACCCTAAAAGGCATCCAACAGTATTTCAGTTGACTAACCCCATTTTTTAATCGACTAAATACCATTAGAAACCAATTTGAAGCTACGAAACAACCACTAAACAGCCACACGAAAATAGCCCAAGCCATTCGACTGGACCCCAACCTCTAGTAGATGGAAAAACATACTGGAAATGCCAAAAACACCCAAAACACTATGTCCAGTCGACGGACCCTCACGGTCCAGTCGATCAAACCCCACAAAGTACGATCCATTCGACTGACCTTCACGGTTCAGTCGACTGACCCATGGTAGAAATCATTTTCGAGCTACGGGTTCAGCCCTCCAAACCTCGAATAAACGCCTCCAAATTCCCATCAACACCCTCGGACATACACACGCCTCGGCCTAACACCAAGACCTCAAAAGAAACACCCGACACCCATTTTCATCCACCAAAATCGACGAAAAACCAGTTTTAAACCCAAAAACCCAACTTGAAACAAACTCAGATCTTATGCAATCTAACTGTTAAAAATACGCACGATTACACGTAGTACCCTTATAAGACATGAGAGTCTAGGATCCTGCCTCGGTGAGTTAAAAACTTGACGCCTCGATCCACGTACAAAATCGAGCTTCGCCGAAATAAAATTTCGTCCGGATGGATGTGTAGGCCACCGTGCCAATAGTAAGGATTGGCTGTCTGATCGTCGAAAATTGAGCCTCGAGCCCCTGAGAACTTAGAGAGAAGGCAGAGAGAAAATAGAAGAAACTTACTGGAGAAGTTTTGAGAATATCTAACTCCAGATATTTATAGGTCTCTAAAATATCTTTTTTTTGAATTTTAGAATTTCGCACCATAACACCCAACGGCCCCAGGAACCTGCCCCGTATTCATATCTAAGCCCGATCATGCATCAAAAGCATATAAACATGCAAAATCGAAACCACAAAATTCACGTCAAAAAATGCCAAAAAAGAAAACGGGTCAGGGTCTCACACTCGCGCATTGCGACCATCACCCTCGGTTCAAGCACGCTCTCTCTTCCCCTAAAGGCCTCATCCAGTTGCCGGATGGAGCTTACCATCTCATGCAACAGACCTACTCCGCCAACAAGTTCTTGGGGTGCATTAGCATTCCCAACATCTGGGATTGGAACATCTCTTCGGCCAGAACCACGACCATGGCCTCGACCTTGGCCTCGTCCTCCTCACGTGGACATAACTCTATACGAAAGCAAAATAACAGGTTAAGAATCCATACAACATGTTATTGCTAACATAAAGGACATAACACATATAAACATGCTAACACAGAGCCACTTAAGATCATGTCAACACATCTCACATACTGAGGAGAACCGACAAGAATGATGCGTCACTTTGGATAACCTACTTAGAGTCCATGCTAGAAATCACGTCCGCGAAACGCGTCTCTAACTTGGCTCCCAAGTTTGTTAATCCAAATGTCCGAAGGCAAGACTAATCAATCGTAAGGTCCAACCTCCATACTCACGTATACACAACCATTATGCTACACAGGCTATCATGCTTATGTTAGAAAACGCTTAAACACATGCAATCAAGCACATGCACATCCTCACAAGGTGATGTACCCTCTTTTGCACGGCTCTTAGGTATTCGAACCCAGAGCTCTGATACCAAATTGTCACGCCCCAAACACCAGGGTCACGCAAAAGCCCACCAAAACACCGTTTATGAAAAAAAACTGTTTAGTTAGAAAACCATCAACTTAAAATATACAACAGTTGGATAAAAGAATACCCGAGGTTCATCTCTCATAAACAATAAACATACAATTCCATACATGCATAAATATATTGCCTCAAGACATACAAAACTCGACTTTAGAAATATGCATCGCATGTAAAACTCAATGTCTCAAAAATAGGGAAAAGTACAGCAAGTCTTCTGCCACCACGAGTATCTAGGTCAACTCCTCATGTTCACCTATACTTGAAAAAGATTTTGCACAAAATCTCACACCGTGAGCCGAAGCCCAATAGAAACAGATTATAAAGCTGTAAAGCAGGTTATGCAATCATAAGCATAAGGACTCAACCACATGAGCGAAAAAGGGTTTTCCAACCTAAAAACCACAAATTTTCCATCTTCAAAACTATGCATATAAAAACCTAATTTCTCGCCTGGATCACACAACCGTGATCAAAATGTTATTTTTCCACTCGGAACACACAACCGAGGAAAATATAATAAAATAAAATCCTATGTACCGACTCTGCCACCCACATGGACAAAGGTAACAACTATAGACTCTTGCCCATTTCTCTAAGACCACACAGGGCCTGCTAAGTAATGACAAACTCTATACAGAGTCATAACAACGAAGCCACTCACGGGGCAACCGGCTATTTTACGGATTGCCACGACCGATGGAAGGAGCTTTCAAACCACATTTACGGGGATTAACCCGAAGAACCGTACTGAACCTACTCTACGCACATTTTTGGACTTCCACCAAGGAGTAATAGATGCCCAACTCAAAACACCCACTGTCACTGTACATCTATGAAAAATATTTTAAAACTATTATGTAGCTCAACTACGAAAAATTATAAAACAGTTATACACCACATGTATAAAAAGAGATCCAATCCATCAATCATAGAGATCAACAGGCATGTAAAAACATACTCTCATCAAACATTTTAAAAGCTGAGACTCAACCCCAAAGGTTAGCTCCAAACCTCCAAAACACGTTTTCAAAATCACCTTTTTGAAAACCACGGATATCCACACATCCAGAACATGAAACGGCTAACATCGCTCTCTAAGATTTAGTCAAGGAATCTCACAAATCCATCCACTAAACACGACTCGAGGAAAGCCAGTCTCAAAACATCAAAATTCTCAAAACTGCCCAGACGATCGATCGGTGAAGAGACCGATCGATTGGTCCCAAACCAGTCTCGGTTTCTCAAAATAGAAACAGGATTTTCAACATGAAAACATGTAAAAACTCAAAATCAGAGCCTTCAACCACTGATTTTGATACCCACAGGCATATCTAAACCCAAGACAATCATAAAGCCCCAAAAAGGATTCTCAAAATCCGATTTCATCTAACTGAAACGACGAAAAATGATTTTAAACTAAAAACCCAATTTCTTGAACATAAAACCCTTTTTTATGCATTTTTAAACGGTAAAACAGCATATGGTTACACATAGCACCCTTTAACAACTTTATAGTCTAGGATCCTATCTCGGTGAGTCAAAAACTCGGCGTATCAATCCACGTGCAAAATTGAGCTTCGTCGAAATAAAATTTCGTCCTGATGGATGCGTAGACCACGATACTAATAACAAGGATCGGTTGTCCGCTCGCCAAAAACCAAGTCCCGGGCCCCCGAAAAGTTAGAGAGAAGGCAGAGAAAAAACGAGAAAACTTAGTTTGTAAGTTTTGAAAATATCTAACTCCAGATATTTATAAAAAAATATCTTTCTTATTTTTTTTGAAAATTGCGCCGTATGTGAGACCTTGACCCATTTTCTTTTTTGGAGTTTTCGGACGCTCGTTACGTGTTTTCGTTTGAGAATATTTTTATTACTTTTGATGCATGATCGGGTTTAGATATGCATGCGGGGTAGGTTCCCGGGGACGTGGGCCGTTTTGGCGCGAATTTCAAAGTTAAAAAAAAAGATATTTTGGAGGCCTATAAATATCTAGAGTTAGATATTTTTAAAAAGATATTTTTCAAAACTTCTCTAACAAACTTTCTATTTTCTTTCTGCCTTTTCTCTAAGTTCTCGAGGGTTCGGGGCTCGATTTTTGGCGATCAGACTGCCGATCTTTGTTATTAGCGCGGTGGGCTACGCAACCATCCAGTCAAATTTTAATTCTGGCGAAGTTCAATTTTACACGTGGATCGAGACGTCAAGTTTTGAACTCAACGAGGTAAGATTCTAGACCTGTATGTTTTATAAGGGTATAACATGTAATCGGGTGCGTTTTTACTGGTCGGATTGTAGTAGATCTGATTTTCTGTAAAAGTTGAGCTTTTGGGTTAAAAACCTATTTTTTGTCGATTTCGTGGATGGAATCGGGTATCGGGACTTTCTTTTGAGGTCTTAGTGTTAGGCCTGGGTGTACGTATGTTTGAGGGTGTTGAAAAGGGTGTTTCGAGGCTTCGATCGGAGGTTTGGAGGGCTGATCCGTAGCTTGAAAAATAGTTTCTGGGTGAGTTCGGTCGACTGAACTCATAGGTTCAGTCGACTGGATCATGTTTTTGGGGTTCGGTCGACTGAACCTCGAGGGTCAGCTGACTGAACCGTGGCGATTGGCATTTTTTGTGTTTTCCAGTGTGTTGTTCAGTCGACTAGGAGCTTGGGTCAATCGACTGAACTCCTGGGCAGTGTGATGGTGGTTCGATGGCTGGGTTTTGGTTTTTGATTAGCATCCTATGGTATTCAATTGATTAATTTATGAAAATTAGTCGATTCAAATACCTGTGGATCTTTTTGGGGTTTGGTTGGTTATGCGGTGGGTTCGGGTATCATGTGGTGATCCTAGGTGTTTATTTAGGTGCCGTCCTCGGGAGTGACGTGCAAGGCTAGATGTGGGTTGTTGGGGCACGGTTGAGTGCGTCATGGTTGGGTATGGAGCGTGTTTAGGCCCTTGATCCTTTCGAGGAGAATGGTGGCATTTGTAACCTCGTGGTTTGAGGGTTTGATGTTGGCCTTCAGGTTAGGCTTGGTTGTCCCTATGAGTGGATGTTGGGTTGTTTGACAGATGGCGTCATGATGTGAAGTTCTATATTATTATATGCATTTATAACTATGATTTATTATGCATGAAATATGTAAGTTGATTACATGGCTTGGTATCGTTATGTGTAACGTGGTTTATGCTTTAGAACCCGGAGTTTTATAGGCATGTGACGTAGTTGTGGAACGTAGTGTTGGTACATGATTTTATGCATTAAATCTTGGTTTCGGTTTGCATATGTGTATAGAATGGGTTAGATGTGGCCTTATTTGGTGTTGATAGATGTTAACCCTGGTTAACGATGCACGGGTGCGCGTGCGGGTGTGTGTACGCTCTATCGGCTGAAACGAGGTCCTGATGAGGTACTTGTGTGTATGCGCTCTGTTGGCTGAAACGAGGTCCTAACGAGGCATGTGTGTGTGTGCGCTCTGTCAGCTGAAACGAGGTCCTGACGAGGCACTTGTGTGGGTGTGTGTATGTGTTATCTGAAGGCTAAAACGAGGTCTTGAAGAGACACGTGGGCATGGTTTGCATGAACTGCATTATGGGACGGATATACCAGTTTTTAAATTGTTTTAAGATTCATGTGAATCGCGATCTAAAACTGTTTTCAAATCGTTTTCAAGGCTCTTGTGAGTGAGTTAAAACATGGTTTGTATTCTTGCTCTCCCTTGCATGTGAAACTGTTTTCAAGGCTTGAAAGAGAGTCTAAACCTGCACTTTAATTTCCTAGTATGTTTTGTTTATATTGCATACTTGTCTAGTTTCTGTTGAACTTTGGCTCACGGTGTGGGATTTGCTTTTCCTCAGGTATCGGGCACGCGGGTTGATCTCGGGGTTGCTGAAGAAGTGGAAGAGTTATAGTCTTCCTTTTTGATTCTATCTGTATCATGTATGCTTAATACATGTTTCTCGGCATTAGAACCTCGTAATGTATGCCGTTTGGCATTTATATACAATGCTTGTATATTTATTTTGAGAGTGTATTTTTGGACTGGGTGTTGTGGTTGTTTGTTTATGAGTGTTTCCCATGGCCCAGAGTTTAGGGCGTGACACCGCAACTAGTTTAGGGCGTGACACCGCAACTCCCAATGGCTCCGAGAGCTAACCCTACATGCATAACTAAGCCAGATTATGCATCAAAACATATATAAATATGAATGAACACGTCGAATATATATAACTCAAAAAGAAACAGAACATGGTCTCACATTATGCCTCATTTTGGGAAGCTAGAATTGAGAAGAATAAAGAGAAAAAACTCGCTAAGTTGAAAATCTGAAAGGGCAATTTAGGCAAAAGCTAGAAAAAAAAGAGAGTTAAAAAAGCTCATGAGGCTAAATACCCAAAAAGCCGAAATAGGCAAAAGTTAGAGTTACCAGTAAGAGAGAAGAAGCTAAATAGGAAAAATAAAGAGAAGTTTGATGGACTTTCAGTAGCAAAACATATACACACATAATTATACATACATATATATAACAATGACCTTTCCTGTGACAAAAGATTCCCTATTCTTATGTCTAGACAAATTCTTGTTCCTAAGTCATGTGATTTAAAGTGAAAAAAACCCATCATTTCTTCTATTCTAAAATTTAAATGTGATCATCCCCATGCAAACCCTTTTAAGGATATATATCTATTTTTTTTTAACTAAGAGAAAGTGTGCGTAAATGGACTCTTTCTTTTAGTAATTATAAAACTATAAAGAAATATAACAAGTGTTTCTACCCATCAAATTAGTGTTGTGAAAACAAAGAGAAGAACCGAACAAAATAGAAGAAAATAAAGAGAAACAAAATGAATAGTAGTTGTTGTGAGGATGCATGAAAAACTCCAACCCAAAGAAAATGGCTCTTGAATCAGAAGGAATAAAATGTAATCAAACAACATGAAGAGCAAGAGTGTACTTTTAGTAAAAAAAGAAGAAGCAACGTAGTGTAAAAAGAAAAAGATAGCTACTAACTTTAAATTCCAAAAGCTATTTAATCTTTAAGCCTTAATTTTTTTTTTCTTTCTTAACCCTGAACTTGGCTTACATTATCCAAAAGAAATTCATTTTCAATTGAAAAACATACATTTGAACTGAGAATCTCATACACTAGGGCCATACATTTGTGTCTAAGTTTAGTGTTTCCCTCAGACTAAATCCATGATTTACTTTATTTGATGACCGAGGTTATGATGGAAATTAGTCGAATGCATCTTTCTAGTTACTAATGATATTCCTAGCCATTTTGAATGATTAGCAATACAAATGACATTATTATCAAATCGCTTACCAAATAAAATATAATATTATGTTCACATATACCTCTCTATTCTGGTAATCAATCATAAGTTTAATACATAAGTTAAATTTTTAGGCTTCATTTGGCTTCCGGCTTAAAATAAAATATAACATTATAAAGTGTTCATATATACCTCTCTATTTAATCAACCATAAATTTAATGGCTTAAATGTTAAGCGTCACTTCATTTGGCTTAAATTTAATGCCGAGCTTAAATGTTTTTGGGTTTTAAATTTAATGGCTTCATTTGGCTCCCGATATTATGTCGAGCTTAAATGTTTTTGGGTTTTAAATTTTTTTGACTTAAATCCAAAATAAATTTTAAGCCTCACTTCTCAACCTTAATTTTTTGCTTATTTATTTATTACTTTTTAATCTTTTTGTTTTTTTTACTTATTAACCTAAAATATTTTTATGTATTTTTAGAAACATCATAACTTTTATTATATGCATATGTTTTTTCGTTAAAAAATATATATTTAAATTCTATTCGTCTAGATCTATTAAATTAATTCCTTATTGAATACAAAATTACATAAAAATGAATAAAAAAATTACAAGAACTTCTTTTGACTTAAACCTTTTTGGCTTATTACCTTATTGTTTTTTGGGTTAAAATCACTTTAAGTCAAAATTTTAGTTTATTGTCTTTGATTTTAAGTCATCTATAAAATTTAATTAAATAAACTTTTTATTTATTTAATTTAAAATAACTTTTTTTGGGTAATTGAAAAAAATGGCTTTAAATAAACAATTAATATTAAAACCAAATTACCAAAAAAACCTTAATCTGAAAGGTTTCATCTAATCAAGAAGATGGTATGTCTTTTCTTGTTAACCTCAAACCAAGAAAAAAAAATAGTAATAAATAAAAGAACGTCACACCTAAAGATGAGATGACACCTTTCTCATGACAACTTGTTGATGTCTTGATGGCTTTAAATTATCAAACTTGTTGATGTTTAGGTGACTTTGAATTATAAATGCTTGTATGAAGTGTGTGGGAGTTGAATTGGAATAGTTCTAGAAATATTAATCATGGGTTTCCATAAAAGAATTTAGAAGTGATGTTATGGGTGTGGTTAGTCGGGGCACGTTTGTAGATACTGCCTTTGAGGAGGGAGCGTTCAGAGTGCAACAGGAGCACCAAAAGTTCTGCCCAGACAGGGACGACAAACTTACCAACAGCCTAGGACATAGACGCATAGGTTTGTAGAGGGAGGAGCCTCAGCACAGTCAGTAAGGCAGACGACGGCCCTAGGATACAGTGGACAGGCTAGAGCACCGCAGCGTAGAGCGTACGTTCTTGCTAATTCTAGTGGTTCCAAAGCACCTGTCGTGCCCGACGCTACAGCCGCGCCATCCATGATCTGAGGTACTCTTCTAGCCTTTAGATCATGGGAAAGTGTCCTTATTGACACAAAAGCATCGAATTCCTTTATTTCCACAGCTTGTGCATCTGCATTGGGGTTAGAGATAGACTCGTTGGGTAGTGCGTTAAGCGTACATACCCTAATAAGTGGAAATGTGGTATTGAGTCGGGTTTATAGATTATGCGAGTTGGAGGTTGTTGGTCGTTGTTTAGAGTTTGACCTTCTCATTCTAGACATGACAACGTTTGATGTCATCCTATGGATGGACTGGCTGACTGCCTATCGTGCCTTTATAGACTGTGAATGACGAAGGGTATCGATTTGTATACCATCGGGTGATTGCTTTTTCTTTGTAGGCGAGCGGGATGAGGGTTTGGTGCCTATATCCAGTGTTAGTCGCAATCAGGAAAACTTGGATTTTCTCTTTTCAGCTCTCAGATTGGATGAAAGGGTCAGAGTCCGAGGGGAGTTTGCTCCAATGGTTTGTGATTACCCAGATGTTTTTCCCAACGATCTATTTGAGTTACCACCGAGTTGCAATGTGGAGTTTTCTATTAATTTAGTCCTGGGAGCTGCTCCCATCTCTATGCCATCGTACCGCTTCACACCAGCTGAGTTGTGAGAACTCAAGGTGCAGTTCCAAGAATTGCTTAATAAGGGGTTTGTACGCCTGAGCACATCACCGTGGGGAGCTCCAGCTCTATTTGCTAAGAAGAAGGACGGATCCTTGCACTTATGTATTGACTACAGGAAGCTAAATCAGATAATGGTGAAGAATAAGTATCCTACGCTAAGGATTGATGACTTATTTGATCAGTTGAAGGGGTCAAACTGCTTTTCAAAAATTGACTTGAGGTCAGGGTACCATCAGCTGAGGATTAGGGACAAGGACATAGTGAAGACCGCCTTTCAGACTCGTTATGGACACTATGAGTTTCTGGTTATGCCGTTTGGTCTAACGAACACCCCTACGACGTTTATGGGTTTGATGAACCGCATCTTTCATTAGTACCTGGTCAGCTTTGTGGTGGTGTTTGTGGATGATATCCTTATTTATTCACCCACCGTGGGAGATGCACAAGGAGCATCTACGTATTATCCTACAGCTTCTAAAAGAGCATTGCTTGTATGCAAAGTTTGAGAAGTGCGAGTTTTAGATGCCAGAGGTGAGATTTCTTGGACACGTGGTGTCGACAGACAGTGTAGCGGTAGATTCTTCGAAGACAGAGACAGTGCTGGGTTGGGAACGACTGAAGAACGTCTTTGAGATCCGCATTTTTCTGGGTTTGGTAGGCTATTATCGACGGTTCGTGCAGGATTTTTCTCAACTTGCGGCACCGATGACATGTCTTACGCGGAAGGGAGTTGTGTTTTTTTGGAATGAGTCCTGCGAGTCGACATTCCAGGAGTTGAAGAGGAAATTGACCAGTGCACCGGTGTTGATTATTTCAGAGCAAGGTTTGGGGTATATAGTGTACTATGATGCGTTGTATGAGAGTTTGGGTTGTGTTTTGATGTAAGGAGGTAAGGTTGTGGCTTATGGATCTCAGCAGTTGAAGGCACATGAGAAGAATTACCCGACACACGATCTGGAGTTGGCAGCCATGGTCTTTTGCCTTGAAGACATGGCGTCACCATATTTATGGTGAGCACTTCAAGGTTTTCTCCGATCACAAGAGCTTGAAATACTTATTTTTGCAAAAAAGATTTGAATCTACGCCAACGACGATGGATGGAGTTGTTGCAAGACTACGACTTCAAATTGCAGTACCACCTAGGGAAGGCCAATGTTGTGGCCGACGCACTTAGTAGGAGACCCTATGGTTCGTTAGCTTCCGTTGCTATACGAGAATAGGCTATTCTTGGAGAGGTTGGTGAGTTCGATCTGTGTCTCGGGGAGACAAGGAGGGGTGCAACCTTATATTCAGTAGCTTCACAGCCCGTAGTGATTGCACGTGTGTTAGAGGCTCAATAGACTGATCAGGAAGCTCAGATGAAACAGGATCGTGTTGTTAGTGGAGAAGATACAACAGCACGGATTGTGAGTTCAAATCAGAGTTTGAGACTAACGGGGAGATTATTTGTACCAGAATCATGCCGTGCTGATATACTACATGATTGTCATCACTTACGTCTTGCAGTGCATCCAAGAGGCACGAAGATGTATCACGATCTGAATCGTTAGTTCTGGTGGATAGGAATGAAGAGGGATGTGATTCGGTTCGTTTCTCGGTGCCTTTCTTGTCAGCAAGTAAAGGCAGAACACCAGATACCGACAGGATTGTTACAGCTGTTGCCTATATGTGAGTGGAAGTGGGAGAACGTTACGATAGATTTTGTATCAAGACTTCCTCGATTGCTGATGGGACACGATACTATTGGGGTTGTGGTTGATAGATTGACGAAGTCGGCACATTTTCTTCCTATACGGGTGAAAGATTCAGTAGACAGACTGGGTAGGTTGTATATCCATGAGATAGCTCGATTACACGGAGTGCCTGTGACTATTGTTTTTGATCGAGACCCGTACTTTACATCGCACTTTTGGTAGTCTTCAGATGGCTTTGGGAAGAAGTTTGACTTTTAGTACAGCTTTTCACCCACAGAAAGACGATCAATCTGAGAGGACCATACAGATTTTAGAGGACTTGTTGAGAGGTTTTGTGCTTGACTTTTAGGGTTCTTGGGAGAATCATTTACCATTGGCAGAGTTTGCCTACAACAACAGTTATCAGTCCAGCATAGGGATGGCACCGTATGAGGCTTTATAGGGTAGACCGTGTAGAACACTTGTGTGCTGGAAAGATGTGGGAGAAACCACCATTCTAGGACCTGACTTGGTACGAGAGACGATAGAGAAGATTATCGTGATTCATCAGCGTCTGATAACAGCTCAGAGTTGCTGGAAGAGTTATACAGATCAGAGGAGGAGACCGTTAGAGTTTGTAGTGGGGGACCACATATTTTTGAAGGTCTCACCACGCAGAGGCTTGATGGGGTTTGGCCGTAGCTGAAAGCTATCACTGCATTTTATTGGATCATTTGAGATCCTAGAAAGGGTTGGAGCGGTAGCATGCCGTTTGGCTTTGCAACCTCAGTTGGCATCTCTGCACAACGTGTTTCACGTATCTATGCCTTGGAGGTATGAGCCTGACCTTTCATATGTTCTGGATTAGGTTGAGCTGCGGGTTGAGGAGGATGCCACATATGAGGAACACCCAGTGAAGAATCTAGACACCAAGGACTAAGTGTTGCGAGGAAGGACAATTGCTTATGTCAAGGTCCTATAGCATCTACATGGAGTTGAGGAAGCGACGTGGGAGCTTGAGTCTGGGGTTCATGCTAGATACCCGGAGTTGTTTACCTTGTAGCCTTGACGTGAAGTTTGGGGGCAAAATT
>JAOTRH010447446.1:0-31366 GCA_034768845.1 Heliamphora exappendiculata
CATAAAATAAAAAAATAATTTTATTAAAAATAAAATTAAATACTAAAAACATGATTTTCAGTATACCAACCCTAACACAGATAGCACCGCGCCAGCCACCGCCGGCGCAGTTGCCGCCGTCGTTTATGCCATCCACCGTCGCCACCGTTGTATATATATATGTATAGAGAGAGAGAGAGAGAGAGAGAGAGAGAGAGACGAACGACGGCAAGGTGGCGACGACAGGTGTGACGAAGGTGGCAATGGCGTGGGTGTGTGCAGTGGTGGGGGGGTGTGCTGTGCTGTTCTTCCTTTTTTTTTTTTTTTGAGCTATTACACTTACAATCAATTATAAAATATAAATTATTTCTCGATCGACAACGTTCACTACCCTTTTGACGACCTAACGCTGCTAGTGAACGGTTTCTATCGCCGGTAAATTATTTTGGCGAATTCAAACTACCATTTTATTGTTTTATAAATTTCATAAAAAAAAAAAACAAAAAACAAAGAAGAAACAGGCTGCTGTTTGAAGGGCAAAATTGAAAAAAATTTAATAACACAAACGGTGACTAACGGAACCCTAACAGTTTGGGGTTGACTGTAACAACATTTAAGACTGTAAGGGAGGTCAGTGTAATTTGTCCAAAAGAGTGGAGTTGATTGTATTTGACCAAAATCTCAAGGGAATATCAGTGTAATTTATTCATTTTCCTTTGTTTTGTTACAGAAGAAAAAAAAATCTAGAAAAATTAAAAAGTTTTTTCTTCTCGCTTTCATTTCTTTTTCTTCTCCTTTCTCTTTTATTCTGTGTCAATATAAGTTGTTTTATTATTTTATTTCATCCTTTCTTTCAAATTCAACAAGACAGAATGATATTTTCAAATCCAAACAGCGAAAATTAACTATCCTTAACCCTCCCCCCCCTCTAATTAAGATGATCGTTTGTTTCTTCATCTTATAGAACAAGAAGGTGTTGGATTATAAATTATTGATAAAGCAAGAAAGTAGTGCTACTGACCAAACAAGAAGCTTATTCATATGCCAATGCAACACTTACAGCATCTCTAAAGCTTTTTTCTTTTTTAAATAGTGCCCCAAAATACAAAGAAAAAAAAACTGAAAAAATCTCTATTTTAGAGTAGTTTTCTGCATCCACTCCAACAACTCTTTATTTTAGCTATTTATTTAAGGGTGAGGCATCTCTCCACTCTCATTAGGGACTGGATCTGGGTTTGGTTGGGCTCTTTTTTGGGTTCAAAATGGATACATTTTAATGATTTGAACAGTTTATTTTATTATTATCAGTTTAAATATTATTATTATAAAAATTAAATTGATCAGATATCGTTAACTGACTTAAGAAATTACATTTGCGTTAATAAAAATAAACGGTTATATCTATTTTATTATTCATTTTATTTACACAACAATTATTTGTTAAGTCAGTTAACGATATTTAATTAATTTAATTTTTTTTACAAATAAATTGAGAACAATAAAATAAACAGCTTAGATTATCGAAATGGATCTATTTTGAACTCAAAAAATTTCCAACTGAACTGGTCCAGATAAGCCAAATCCTTCTTTTTTATTATTCATTTCATTAACACAACAGTTATTTGTTAAGATAATTAACAATATCCGATCAATTTGATTTTTTATAGATAAATTAAAAATAATAAAATAAACAATTCAAACCATCAAAATGGATCCATTTTGAACACAAAAAAAGTTCCAATTGAACCGATCTAGTTCCGTTGAGCCAAATTCTTCTTTTAAACTAACATAACAAAATTTTCAGAACTTTAAAATCTTTTATTTTTTTCTAAATGTTTTGTTATAAAAATTTAATTTCTTTTTTTTTAATTTTTTAAAAAATAATTCCATAACCTCGATCAAGAATTAAAAATATGTCTAATTATTGGTAAAGTTCTTCCACTGAGGAACTTGGCATTTTCAACGAGAGCCCTGTAGGGATGATTTCATTGGAATCTCTCCTTTAGAAGGTTGATGGATTTAAGTGAGTCTGATTCGATTTCCACATTTCTCATTTCTTTCTCATGCATGATAGTAATCCCTCTATATATTGCCCAAAGTTCCGTTTCAATACTTGAGTTAACATCTAGTTTCCCAAGGTAGCCATGGACCCAACAACCTGCTTTGTCCCTACAAAGCCCTCCAAAACCTGTTTTTCCAGTGCTCACTCTTTTGCATCAATTTGTGTTTAGCTTTAAAGAATTTGCAGTAGGATACAATCATTGAGTAAGAAAGGGGCCATTTTGATAGTTGGCAAGGGGGGATTTAAAAGCATAAAAACTATCGGAGGAGTAAGTTTTTATATGCCATAGACTGTTAGAGGTTGGCACATCCAGATTATCAATGCTTTTTTTTTTTGTTTTTGTCCTCCCAAATTTGTCGCAAAATAACAACAAAGAATTAATTCTACTATAAGCCAAAAAACACATTACTGTTGTTTTTCAAATTATCTTTAAGCCATTCAATGGTTGGTTATGCATGTTCCTCGTAAGCCAATGATGAGGCATAATGTAATTCCAAATGGTTGTAGATTTAGGACAACTACAAAAACGGTGATCCATGTTCTCCCAGTAGTAGCCGCAATGTGGGCAAGTGCTAGAGTTTGTAATGCCTCCCAAGGCCAGGAGTTTTATGGTTGGGAGCTTATCATGAATGATAAACTAACTAAAGCCTTTAAGCTTTTAAGGAATTTTTAGCTTCCAAATCCAATTTCAGCCTAATAAAATGGTAAAATCAAATTGCATTCACATGATTATAGGCAGCTCGAGAGGTGAAGGAGCTGGTGTGAGAACCACACCAGTCTGGGGAGTCACGATATGTGACAAATCTAGGGGCTTTAGTATTGACAATGGCTCTCTTACTAAGAGGAGTGAGCAAATGTTCCACGGGTGAGAGGTCCCAATTTCTTTTGTCGTCCAGGGTATCTTTAACTTTCAGGCCTTGTTTAGTTGAAACACTATTTTTATGGAATAATTAGTATATTCAGATTATTAGTACTTGAAGTATTAGTGTAGTATTTTTTTATACCGAAAGATTTTTAGTTGAGACTAGTATAATTTACGGATAAATAATCTATTATTTGGTTTGACATAATTTTAGTAGGATTAAATTTTTTCATATACAAAAATAATCAAAATAATCCCGAGACTAACTAACCCCCCCCCTCCCATGGGTTTAGGATAATCCCCTATAAGGGGTATTAAGTTAGTTGTGAGGGTGTTTCTTAATCCCCTCTAAATGGTTGTCAAATATATCTATATATATAGGACTATTAGTAAAATAGTCCAATCCGGAGCCCTATAATCCTGCAATCAAACAAGGCCCAAATTATGGTCTTTGTTCACACCAGGGTTAACATTTTTTAGGATGGAACTTCCACACCATCGATCATCCGAGAGGAAGATGCACTCCCTATTGCCAATGTTCCATTTATACCCTTTTCAAGAATGTCTCTTATAGACATGATGCTTCTCCAGGTGTGGGAAACCGATTTGCTACACTTCCAAGAGGATGTGGGAGAATTGGTTTTTTATATATAAAACACATCTAATAGTCTAATGCGAGGAAATACTTGGCTACACAAACAGTCTGCATTACACTAATTTTTTGTCAAACAAATAAGAGAATAAATTATACTAATTTCTTTAATCCAATCTAATCTCGAATTGTTGATATATTGAACGAAGTTAAAAAGCACTAGAATGGGAGCATGAGAAATGAAAATCCACTGAAGTTTTTTTTCATTTTTTCTTTATGTGCCAAAGATGGATTCATATTCTCTTTGAACATGTCACTTGTGTGTTTATATTGCTTGCCTTTTGTTTTAGCTACATGTTGTGGAGATTTTGAGACACATGAATCTCCTAACGCAGCGAAAAAGAAGACATGCCTTCAATCCACATAAAACAAATAAGGAATACTAAGAACAGCTAATAACACAAAGATATTCGTAGTTCGGTTGGTTGCCTACTTCCACGGGAGAACAAGAATGAATAATTCACTATTATCAATAGGGATTACAAGAACTAGCACTACACTTTTTAATCTCTAAATCTGAGCCTCATTCTAGTGTATCTGAGCATCTATTTACACTCTCTAACCTCAACCTGAGCCTCTTTGGTGTATCATCATATTGTGCCTCACACACTCTCTAATCTCAAACTGAGTCTCTTTGTGTATCTACACAACTCCTAATTCATACCTAGATTTCTGTCATAACCCAAAATACAAAATGTGTCGACACCAAGAGGTTCTCTTAGAAAGCTGAAGTATTAAACGTGTGAGACCTTGACCTGTTTTCGTTTTCGGCGTTTTCGGATGCACGTTATGTGTTTTCGTTTGAGTATATTTTTATTGCTTTGGATGTATGATCGGGCTTAAATATGCATGCGGGGTAGGTTCCCGGGGTCGTAAGCCGTTGTGGTGCGAATTTTAAAAATTTTAAAAAAAAATATTTTGGAGGTCTATAAATATCTAGAGTTATATATTTTTAAAAAAATATTTTTTAAAACTTCAACAAGCTTCTTATTTTCTCTCTGCCTTCTCTCTACGTTCTCGGGGGTGTAGGGCTCGATTTTTTACAATCAGACTACCGATCCTTGTTATTGGCGTCGTGGTCTACATGTTCATTTGGACGGAATTTCATTCAGGCGAATCGCAATTTTGCATGTGATTCGAGGCGTTAAGTTTTTAACTCACCGATGTAGGATTTTAGACCTGTATGGTTTATAAGGGTGCTATGTATAATCGGGTGTATTTTTACCGATTGGATAGCTGTAGATCTAATTTTCTATAAAGTTAGATTTTTGGGGTTAAAAATCGGTTGTTAGTCGATTTCGGTGGATGAAATCGTGTTTCAAGAGTTTCTTTTGAGGGTTTGGTGTTTGGCTTGGGCGTGTGGATGTTCGAGGGTGTTAGATCGGGGTTTAAAGGCGTTGAATCAAGATTTTAGAGGCTGAAACAGTGTTTGAAAGCTGTTCTCGACTCTATTCAGTTGACCGAACCGTGATGTTCAGTCGACTGGATCATGTTTTTGGGGTTCGGTTGACTGAACCCCAAGGGTCAGTCGACTAAACTGTGGCTGTTGGCGTTTTTCGTGGTTTACAGTGTGTTGTTCAGTTGATTGGGGGTTAGGTCCAGTCAACTGAAGTGCTGGGGTGTGTGATGGTGGTTCCGTGGTTGAGTTTTGATTTTCGATTGGCGTCCTATGGTATTCAATTGATTAATTTATGGGAATTAGTTGATTCAAATACATGTGGATTCCTTTTGGGGTTCGGTTGGTTGTACGGTGGGTTCAGGTATCGTGTTGTAATCCCAGGTGTTGTGTAGGTGTCGTCCTCGGCGATCGCATGCATGGTTAGATGCGGGTTGTTGGGGCACGGTTATGTGCGCGATGCTTGTGCATCGTTGGTTGTGGGGCGTGTTTAGGCCCGTGGTCCCTTTGAGGAATAAGGGTGGTGTTTCTGTGACTTCATGGTTTTAGGGATTTAATGTGGCCTTCTTGTTAGGCTTGGTTATGTGGGTTACCGGTTGTCCCTATATGTGGATGTCGGATTTTGTGACGGGTGATGTCACGATTTGAGGTTATATGGCTATGTGTGCTTATAGTTGGCTTTATGCATTTATAACTGTTGCTTCTTATGCATGAATTATGTAAGTAGATTACATGATTTTGGTATCGTTACGTGTACCGTAGTTGTATGCTTTAGAACTCTAAAATTTTATACGCATGGTTATGTGGAATATGAGGAGCGGATGCATGTGATGTATGTTGCATGGGTTGCAGGTTTTATGTGAGTCACATGTGTAGCATGTGACGCGGTTTGTGAAATGTAATGACAGTACGTGGCTTTATGCATTTAAATCATGATTAGGTTATGCATAGGTATGTTCGGTGTTATCCCGTAATATTCAGTTTTATCTCGTGGTGTGCGGTCTTATCCCGCGGTATACAATCTTATCCCGTGGTTTACGATTTTATCCCGTGGTATAATCTGTGGTCGGCGGTTTCATCTTGTGGCTTACGGTAAAGTATGCGATTTTATCCTGTGGTTTGGTATGCGATTTTACCCCGTGGTTTGATCTATGATTTTACCCCATAGTTTACGGTTTTATCCCGAGAATGTATGTTTATGTATAGATCTTTATCTCAGTGTTAGGACTATGGTTATGGCGTGTGAGGGCCGGTTGTTAAATCTGTGGTTGCAGCGTGTGAGGGCCGATTGTATGTATCATGGATTGCATGAACTGCATTGTGGGACGGATAGACTAATTTTTAAATTATTTTTAAGAGTCGTGTGAATCGCAATCTAAAAACCGTTTTTAAATTATTTTCAAAGGTCATGTGAGTGAGTCAAAATATGATTTGCATCCTCGCTTTCTCATTTGCATGTGAAAACTCATTTTTAAGGCTTGAAAGAGAGTCTAAACTTGCACTTCGATCTCCTAGCATGTTTTATTTATACTGCATGCCTGTCTAGTTTTTGCTGAGTCTTGGCTCACGACGTGGGATTTGCTTTTCTTTAGGTACCAATTACGTAGGTTGACCTGGAGGTACTGGAGAGGTGGAAGAGTTATAGTCTTCGTTTTTGTTTCTATCTGTATCATGTATGCTTAATACATGTTTCTCGGTATTGGAGCCTTGTAATGTATGCCATTTGGCATTTATATACAATGCATGTATGATTTATAATGAGAGTGTATTCTCGGTTGGGTATCATGTTTGATTGCTTATTAGTGTTTCACGTGACCCGGAGTTTAGAGCGTGACAAAACGAGTCGACATCAAATAATTTTTAAGTCGACACCGTTGTGTGGGTGAGAAGGTGTAGAAATTAGTGTCGACACCAACGATGAAATGAGTCGAGTCATTCAATTGAAGAACCAAGCTATAGAAGATTTGTGTCGACCCAAAATAGAATTGAGTCGACACATGCGATGGGATTTCAAATATGGTACCGAGTTCAATGGTTGAATTTTTGCATTTAATACTTTTACCTACCTCTAATGGTCATAAATCATCAATAGGCTATATAAGGAGTTATTTCTCAGACATTTAAACAACAAGAGCTTCAATTCTATTGTTCTATTACTTGAATCAAAGATCAAACTCTCAAGCTTTCATTTATTACTCATTAACTTCAGCTCTTGATCTCTCATCTCTTTATTTCTCATTTATTGCTAATCATTTGTAAAGAGAGTGAGTGAGAATCTCATTAAATTCTTCATCTATTGTATTTAACGGAGAGCTACCCTTGATCCTTTAAGTGAGTGAGTGATACTCTTCAAAGAAAAATTTAAGAGTGATTAGAAGAAAACAAGAATTGTTTTTATAGAATCATCTTGAGACTATTGTAAGCTTTTGAATATATTCGTAAACATTCGTATCATATTGAATATTCTCAAGGAGAGTATTGAAGAGTGGACGTAAGCTTGGAAGAAGCTGAACTACTGCAAATCTTGGGTTCTATTTCTCTCCATTACCTCTTTAATATTCTCTTTGCTCTATTTCTTGTTATATTTGTTATATTTGTTTGAGATATTAAAGAATTTTTGAAATTTTTTTTAAAATAGTTATTATTCTTTTTAGACCCAATTCATCCTCTCTTGGGTTGCCTTGACTAACACCACCGAAGTTTTTTTTCTTTTCTTCTTTATGTGCTAAAGATGGATTCATATTCTCTTCGAACATGTCACATGTGTGTTTATATTGCTTGCCTTTTTTCTTAGCCACATTTTGTGGGGATTTTGAGACACACGAATCCCCTAACGCAGCAAAAAAGGAGCCATGTTTTCAATTCACACAAAGAAAATAAAGAATATCAAGAACAACAAAGAACACAAAGATACACGTGGTTCGGTTGGTTGCTTACCTCCACGGGAGAACAAGAATGAATAATTCATTATTATTAATAGGGATTATAAGAACTAGCTCTACACTCTTTGATATCTAAATCTGAGCCTCACTCTAGTGTATCTAAGCTCACTTTACACTCTCTAACCTCAATCTGAGCCTCTCTGGTGTATTATTACATTGTGCATCACACACTTTTTGAACTCAAACTAAGTCTCTTTGTGTATCTACACAACTCCTAATTCATACCTTGGTTTCTGTCATGACCCCCTTTATATAGAACACAAAACTAGGTCAAATCATGCAATGGTCGCAACTCTAGCCGCCTTAATAAAACACATTCCCACTGCGGACCGCTCAAGCGATCTATGGTCCACTCGAGCAGACTTTCCTAGACTAAACTGTCCAGAAATCTGAGACCTAACCCTAACAATCTTCACCTTGACTTGAATTTTTAAACAATCTTTGAAGAACTGTCAGTTGCTTCGACCTATATCCCTTTCACGGGTATGGATCCTCCACCCTCTCTAATCTCAATCAATAGTCTTCTGTAGTGACTCTACTTTCTCTGGCACTGCTACTTGTCCATGATCTCTAATTTATCAGTCTGTAGCTTTCTTGTAAGACGAAAGATCTCCACTGCTATTGTTGACTTGAACCACCATCACCTAATTTTCTAGGTGAACAAAACTGGTCGATCTCCATCTTGACTCTTATAGTATCTTTTTCTGAAGATCTAATATACTACGCTTGTCGATCTGACCAAGCTGCATATACCAAGGTTTTGTGTCGTCCATATTGGACTATGCCTGTGTGGTAGTGGTAACTCTACTTATCGCCTACCAATCTGTGGAGATTACAAACATGTTCTTGAACATCTTTATTGCAGTCGAGTTATGAAACCTTAACCTTACTTTGATACCAGTTATTGTGAGAATTTTGGGACACACGAATCTCCTAACTCAGTGAAAAAGGAGCTACACCTTCAATCCACATAAAGCAAAAAAAAAAAAAAATCAAGAACAACCAAGAACACAAAAATATACGTAGTTCGGCTGACTGTCTACCTGTACGAGAGAACAAGAAAGAATAATCTACTATTATCAATAAGTATTATAAGAAATAGTTTTACACTCTGATTTCTAAATCTGAGGCCCACTCTAGTGTATTTGAGCCTTTTTTATACTATCTGGCTTCAACTTGAGCCTCTCTAATATATTCTCACATTGTGTCTCACACACTCTTTGATCTCAAATTGAGCCTCTTTGTGTATCTATACAACTCCTAATTCATATCTCGGGTTTTTGTCATAACCCCTTCATATAGAACACAAAACTAGGTCAAACCATGCAACGACTGCAACACTAGCCGTCTCAATAAAATGCGTTCCCGTCGCTGACTGTTCGAGCGAACTCTACTGGCCTAAACTGCCTAGAAATACAAGACACAACCCCAACATCACATTTCCCCTTTCTCCTACATCTTCCATTTTGCAACATTTGCTATTGCACTGAAACATTCTATTAACTTTTTTTTGTCTTGCATACGTTTGTATTTAGAGAGAGTGAGTATCAAGTTTATCAGTACTTGCTAAGTTTTTCTTTATCCTTCCCTACCAATACCGTCGCTTCAAATTATTGCTGATAGTAGAATCAAAACATTTTTCCTTTTATAAATATTAGATTTTGATCTGGTTTGCATGTCATGAGTATTTAAAGAACGAGCTGAAACAAAGGAAGGGGGAAGAACTGAGATTGAGGGACCTAAGAGCAGCAAGAAAGGGCAAAAGAAGCAAAAACCCCAGCTCTTATTATCACAATCATCCATTTCTGCTCAAGACATTTCGAATTGCATTAATATGACAAGGAGGGAAGCATAGTTGGCTCTAGAGACAGGTAAACTTTTGGGCCTGAATTTTGGTGGTAATAAAGAGCAAATTTTTTCAATTGTGATGGCCATGAAAGAGGATGAGGAGAGAATATAGAAGGGTTGGGACTCTAAAAAATGAAGATATTATCATATGCAAGGGGGTTGGAAGTAATGAGTTTTTCTGTTTATTTATTAGAATGGCAGAATTGACATGGTTCGACTATGGTAGTTCTGATGAGTTATGGGCTTCTCCTTGGTTGTGTGTTGGAGTTGCTTTTTTTGATGGGCTTTGTGTTTGTGTATTTGGTAAATCTGGCCAATGTGATATACTAAGTCTTCTCCGCTGAGCTGTGTGAGTCGTCATATTATGTGCTGGATTTGGGTGCTGCTTTCTAGAGTCGGCATTTTGTTTTTTATGTGTTCCATTGGTGATGTTGTTTGTATAGATGTTTTGTTTTGTATGTTGATCTTGGTTGTTGGTGTTATCTTTTAGTGGTGGTGTTAAGTTGGTTGTTGTTTTTCTATCTTTTCTTGTGTCTACTCTATTGGATTGATTTTCTGTTAATTGTATCATGCTTGGACTTTGACCTTGTTCTCTTGGAGTTTAACTCTAAAGTTATTCTTATTTGAGTGGTGGATATATTTTTCACTTTACCGATCAGAAAAAAAAAGAATGGAAGCTATAGAAGGAAGAGTAGGAAGAACAATTTTAATAGAACCATTTAATATTGGTGATACAATTATATATTAGCCAATATCCAATAGTATTGGCTGATATCGAATAGTATTGGCCGTTCAATATCAACTGATAAATATCAATTTTGGGGTTCAAAATCTCGATGCCTATTTGTCAATATGATACATAATGATTAATATTTAATTCAAAACCATGGAGAGTATGCAGTGACAGATCTAGAAATTTAACACAGTGGAGGTACAACTTCAAACACAATCAGATTTTTTATTTGAAAATCAAGCACAACGAGATTTTTTTCACAATTAATGTATACAGAATTTAAACAATTATTAGTTAAGTACAAAAATTTACTTATTGCATATTTTTACAGAAATATTTCAAACATAGACATTTATAATAACTTAAAAAGCATATTTTATCATTGAGCAAGATGGCTTTATTTTGAGTTTGAAAAAAATAGAAGGCCAAAAGAGGAGGGAGGTTGAAAAATGAAAAGTAAAAGTCATTCTTTATAAGGTCATATATAACGTAATAGAAGAAAATAATACAAAAAATAAACATACTAGAGATATTTTCATATTTTAGTGTAGGCATAAATATAATAATATGAGAAAATATAAAATATAAAAGTATTAGAGGTATTTTTACATTTTTAGTGGGGGCACAAACTTTAATTGGTATTTATTATATTTATTTTTATATAAAATATAACAAAAATAAAAATAATAGTGGTATTCTAAAATTTTCAACGGGGGCATGTGTCCCACTAGATTATACTTAGCTCCGCTTATGAGAGTATGCACATGGGAAATTATTAAGTATGTGACGCCTAGTTATTTTGAAAGGTCTTAATTCATGAACTAATTTGTTTTTATAGGTACAACAGTTTTAAATGTGTTTTTTATTTTATTTTTGTAAGACTTAGTTTACAGAGCAAAAGTTACAAATGTTAGACCCAAGCCACAAGCCACAGTTCTCATGCCCAATGAAATTCTTTTTTTATTTGTGTTAACCATTTTGTAGGTATATACAGTTTTTTTATTAGGATTTTAAATCTTTATATTGTATTACCTATTACCTACTCTTATATTAAGATGGACATAATTTTATATTATATTGCCTACTCTTATATTAATTAAGATTGACATAATTTTGTAGACGTAATGTATAATTGTATTATTATTTCTAGTTGTTTCCATTTGTGCCCTAGCACAGGGTAGACGACATGGTGGTTTATAAATAATGTTTTTGTTTCCAATTACATGGCAAAAAAGCCAGTTACTGTTAAAAGGGAAAATAGGAAACTGACGGGCAGAGAAGTTATCTATATTCTATCTTGAATGAAGTATGTGATTAGCAAATGCCACCGAGTCCCGACTCTCTTCTTCATCTTCCTCTTCGTCCTGCGACAGTCGGGACAGTTGGAGAGGCTCAAAACTGTGGGAAGACGGCGCCGTTTCGGTTGTAGGGTCGAAATTAGGGTTGAAGTTGCCGGCGGTAACGAGGTTGTTGGAAGTGGAGGAGTTGTTGGAGTAGGCCGGCTGCCGGACTGCGATGTGGTGGTGGCGGTTATGGTGGTGTTGCGGTTGCGGTTGAGTGATCTGGAAGGCATTTGCTGCCGCAACCCTACTGTTTATCAGCTGGCTTTGCACCATTGCAAGCTCTGCTTGGAGAGATGCCACCTGCAAATATCAAATATGTATATGTTGCCACAATTCTTTTCAGTTTGGATCAATTCCTAATTTCTTCTTGCTCAAATTCATCACAAAGCTGGGTCTTGGATACTTGTTAGGTCTGGTTGGTTTAAAATCGATTTTTTTGTCTTTTGATTTAAACCTATAAAAAAAAAACGTAAAAAGCAATTGATTGACAAAGTGTACTTATTTTTCTTATTAGCTAAAATATTTTTATACATTTTTAAAATATTAAAGCTTTTATTATACGTATTGATTTGTTGTAAAAATTATATTTTTAAAAATTACTCGTTGAGTTCTATCAAACAAAATTTACATTAAATATAAAATTATATAAAAATAAAATAAAATTTTCATATTAATTTTGTTTAGCTTTAAGGCACTTTAAATCATGACTTACAACTTTATTGCATGTCTCCCCAATTAAATAAGTTAACTCTACTTACAAAACGAAAAAAATCGTGCAATATCCTAAATACTATAACTTAAACCAAAAAATAAGAACATTTTAGATATTTTAATAAAAAATAAAAAAAAACTACTGCAGAAAATTATTGCAAACAATCAAACTTTTTTTTCTTTCTTTTTTCTAAAAAAGTTATACTTCTTAAAAATCAAAAATTTAATGTTTTCAATCTTTTTGGGTATTTTTATTTTTTAAATCATCTTAATAAGAGAGGCCAAAAAATAAAAAATAGGTAAAATAAAATTTATTAAAAATAAAAAAAAGCAACATATAATTTGAATTATTAACTTATTTTTGTATTTTTTATTTTTTAATATTTTTGTTTTTGTTTTTACATTTTTTAGTCGTCTTGACAAGAGTATATGTAAATGGTCATTCTACAAAAATGTACAGGCATGTTTTGCTTCAAATTGACATAACTAGATTTGGCATGCGCCTACAATTCTAATTTGGAAGAACTTAATTAGCTTCATTTGTTTTGATAAAAAATTATATTTTTAAAATTTCTTTTGATGTTTAGTTGGTATTTAAAAAAAAAAATTCAATTCCACCACCATTATAATTAGCACTACTATATATCACCGTCATCCAATCACCACTATCACAACCTACATTGTCTCCACAACTACCATTATTAGTTTTACAATCGTTGCCACTATAATTTGTGCTGCTACTATCAATACTATTAATACTACCTCCATGACTAATACCACCATTTTCACCACTACCCTAGCACCTTCACACCACAATCGCTATTGCCTTAACCACCACAATCATTGCGTCACTCCACTGTTGTTGTCACTATCACCCTATCATCGATGTCACTATCAACCCCATCCCGCCATTACTTCCATTCCCACCCACACTATCATTGTCGCAGTTGCCGACACTATTACCACACCGACACCACTACCACCACTACTCCTGTGACTGCTACTATCACCCCACCATTACAACTACCATCTTTTTTTGCGGACAGAAAAAATGACTATTTTTTCTTTTATATAAATTAATTTTGATCTTTTGATATAAAATATTTTATTTGAAAAAATATTTTATATTGTTATAATTAAACCTAATAGTAAAAATAGATAAAATATTTTACATTGAAACAAATAAATTTTTTCTGAAAAATGATATATGTTAACTTTTTAGTTTTTATTTAATTTTTAATTTTTAATTTTTAATTTTTTTGACAAAAAAGACTTGTAAAGCAAGAAAAGAAAAATATACTAAACCTGTTGCTGCAAAGCGAATATGGTTGCCACACAACCATAAACTGGATCCGAAAGTCTGGCCTGCGCTTCATAAGATATCGTAACGACGGCGTCTTCCCGCCGGTTAACCGGAATATGCAACAACAGCTTCGACACGTTGCTTGCTCCGAACACCTTGTGCACCGCCGCAAACCGAGCGGCGCCCTGATCCGATCCGAAATGTGGAGCGAAGATGCACCCGCTGATGCACTTCCTCCTCAAGAACTTGCACGCCCCACACGGAGCCGCAGGCGACGGCGCTGACGCAGCCGCTTCGTCAACCGCCGCCGCCGTTGCACGCTTTTCTGTGGCCTTCCGGCGACGCTCTGAAGGTGGCTCGGCCATGTGTGGAGGAGGAGGCAGAAGTTGATGAGTAGGAGAGACGAAGAGGAAGGAGATGCAGAGAGTGTTTATACTCAGTGATGGAGAGAAAAAACGCAAGTCTCGTGAAGGGTTGGCAAGGTGTGTACCAAGATTCGGAGTAGAGAGAGAAAGAGACGGGACGGTTGGTACAGAGAGCGAAAATGGTAACAGTCATGGTGCGAGGTGCACGTGCAAAGGAAGGGTTTTTTTGGAGTAACATGTGCTAATTTTATTTAATATTTTTATTTAATATTTAATTTTATGTGGTAATAAATTATATATTAAAAATATAATAATTTATTTTTATTGAGTGTTTAAATGGAAAAGTAGTCTTCATTTTTTATTAAAAATATTAAGTGTCATCACCTATATAATATTTAATAATTTGTGATATAACACTGATTTCTTACATAAGTATCGTGTGATTAAAAATACTTTGTAAACAATTAATTTCATAAATTATAAAAAATGCATCTTAGCCATTCATAAACATGTATATGACCTTTAAGCCATTATTTGTTATAAAAATTTGTTATACACATTTTTTAAACCAAAGCATTTCCTAATATGCTTTCTCTCATCTATGCCCACGCCACCATGTAACTCCTCCTGTCCTTTGCCATTCTTAAACCCTCTTATTAGTTTCGTCAAAAATCTTACCTCTAAATAGACGGTCACCGAGTTGAATATCACGACGAAGGCTGTAGGAAGAACCTTTCTCCCTGCCTTATTTCCTTCTTCTTGTTTACTTATGTCATCTCTCGTAGCGCCCCAAACAGCATGAGCTCTTTGGTCTTTCCCCTGGCCGTTCAGCTCTCGTGAAACAAGCAAATCCCCCTTGCCCCTTGTTCCTCGGCACCCTGTATCACCGACTCAACCTTATCAAAATAGAGATGGAGTTGTCAGTTGGTCGATATGATATTGCTACCTCTATAGCCACTTCATTCCTCCAATCCGTTTTATGTGTGGTTTCTGACTTTGCCCCTCATCCTCATATCTTTCCCTACACCAAATGGATCCAAACTAGTGGTGCAAATGGTCAGTACATCACAGAGGTTGAGCATACCCCATCTTTGATCTTCTGGTGGGATGGCTCTAGCATGGCCAAAGATTTGATGTCGTTCATGCACAACCCAGCAAACTTCATTGATCGTCCATACGTCTCAACTCCTCATGGTGTATTTCTTCCTAAGTGGTATTTTGACTGCTCACAACATGTTCAACTTGAGTCCATTACCTCGCTCCCAGGCTTAATTCTGACCATTCTTTCCATGGTTCTTCCTGAATTTCTTCTATACATTACCGAGGATGGTACTAACTCTACTTTTATTTCCTTGATCGAGTAATTCGTCAGTTCGTCTACGATTAGCGGACTCCTTCACATCCTTTGTGTGCTTGCTCTTTCTTGGAGAACTTCAAGTTATTCATTTACAGGCAGCTGATCGCTCATTTTCACCTTTTTGCTTTTGAGCTGCCATCTCTCGATCGGATTGAGCAACTTACGCCCAAGTTTGCTCAAATTTGAGGCAAAATCTTGACTCATTTGCTTGCCTCCTTGCTACTTAAGCCTTAGTTGCTCCATCTAGACCCCTCCTCAAATCGATGACATCATATAGGCTTTTGAGTAAGAGGCATTGCCAAGGCACTCAGAGCCGATACACTATCCTAATAGCGGAATCATGAGGGATTTGTCCATCCCTACATGTTGTGCGAGCTAAGCCACTTCAAGCCATTGAAGGCTAAGGACTATGGTTCAAGTGGCTAAACGAGCCAATGAAGATGCTTAAGTAGAGACGGGAGGCCTTGCTCAGTACTAATTCTTCCGATGGGGTTGCTCATGTGACTGAGGACATACCACCCCCTCTTAAGCGTCTTCGTCAAGTAAGTACATCTCTTCTTTTGTTATTTTCCTTCATTTCTTTTTTTTAATTTACAAAAGACATACCTTTTTCTTTCTTTTTTCTATAATATTTGCTCCCGACCGCCTCGCAACCTCCAGTCCCTTTTGTTATGGGTTAGGACAATAACTTGGAGGATGAGGTTCCTATAGGAAAACCTACAATGGCTCGATTGCAAAGGGTTGCTCCATCTCATAATTGTTGATTCAGAATCCTCTTCGGCCAGGCCCTCGAGAGAGGTGTCTCCTCTTGAGCCGCACTCCTCTTGTTTGCGTGGGGCTCTCTTTTTTCCAAATTCTAGCTTTGATACCTTTATTGGTTAGGCAATTGGTGGCTTGCGCCATAGACCAGGACTAAGGTTTACATACAGTTTGCTGCCAACTGCCTCCTCCTAACAACTTAAGACTCTTTGATGAACTTTTACCCGTTAGAGGTGAAAGAAGCTCATGTCGACACTCTTTTTGTGATGTGGACGGGTACTGAGGAGGTTAACTCGGAGGAGCAAGAGCGACCTGCTATCACTTCATATGGTCTAGCTCAAGTTAATGTTATTCTAATGCCGAGTTAGAGTCTTGTTGTTTATCCGAGGCTTTTCGATGAGGCTTCAGGTAACTTCCTCAGACATCATGTTAGCCCCAAGGATGCCACCACCCTAGAGCTTGTGAGGGTCTGCCATCCTGGCATCTTCCTCCACTTTTCCCTCTAAGGTCTTGTGCTTCCTAGGTTTGCCCTCCACACATTGGGCTCTTTCGTTCAACAGCTAGAAGATGGACGCTCATAACAGAATTTCATTCTTCTCATGCATGGGTTATCGCCGCAACATGAGCGGCTATGTCACGCCCCCAAACCCGGGTCACGTGAACCACCTAAAAAAAATTATTTTACGAAATCAAAACCCACCAAAACTACCCGAATCAAAACGATTTAAAACATAGATAGATAACGAGTTCAAAACCTTTAAAAGACGCACAACCGACGGTTGATTTTATGGTAAAAGAAGAACTTAAAGAGCAAAATCAACGTCTCTAAGAGCTAAGTTTTATAACAAAACAACAAAAATTTTAAAAAAAATCTCCCAAGACCGATCGATCATTCCTTAACAGCAAACTGTTTCTTTTCACGCCTGTCAAATAACCGAGACATGCAAATGACCGACCGATAGACCGATTTGGTCTGGCTCTTGACCCCTTTTCAAAGTTCAAAACTTGGTACTGAACACTTAAAATATTTTCATACTTTTTCAACGCATTTTAGGTAAAAAGAAACAACCTTTATAAGTGCTAAAAAAATAGATCCAAACCTCCCACGAGGCACGCAAGTTGAATTTAAATGATAAACCAACCGAAAAGCATCATAAAACATTGAGATCACCAAACGCAAAACCCATTTTCAACCATATAATATTAAGTTCAACCATCATAATGTTTCTCCTATACATACAAGCATACATGCATCGAAAGCATAGCTTTAAGGCATATAAAACAAATTCCTTTATGTACAAAACAAAATGGAATAATGATTACATGGTTCATATAATTAAAAAGAGAAAACTATGAGTTTTCTAATCAACCACCGTGCTTTGAACTACACCACACTAAGCCAAATCATCTAGATTACCTGAAACTGTTTAAATCTAACAATGTGAGCCGAAACTTAATAGAAATAGACTAGTATGCATAAAAATCATAACATGTAACTACTAGTTATATAAGCAACTCACCCATTCACACCCTTTTTAAAACAATTTTCCTTCAAACCACTATGTTCATATAACCCCACAATGACACATAATTTAAAAAAACACCTCAATAATCATTTTTATTCAATCATTTTTATTCTCCACACGATTTTTAACCAAAACAAGTAACACAACCACAATGATTTACACGTACCGACATTGTCGCACCAGGAACAATGGTAGCAAGTATAGACTTTTGTCTATTGACCTAGGTCCGGGGCATTCAATGGCTCTTTAGGCAGTGACAAGTTCTATATCTTGCCACAACAACACACGCCTCCAATTGGGGAAACCACTTCATATATGTGGATTAATCTGAAGGAGCGAAGCACCTATTTACGCAAATTTATAAACTTTATCAAGGAGCAATTGAGGCCCACATTCACCATATTGTTACGATACATTCATTAAATCATTAAAGGCACACAGCTCAACTATTAATTTGATTAAAGACATACAACTAATCCATCCATATTCATGAAGATAAAATCAATATTTTTGCACAAAGCTATCCTCAATTCAACCCATATTTTAAAAATCTATGCTCAACCCCAAGGATTAGTACTAATCACCAGAATTCATGTTTTTGCAACATTCACATAGTTTTCTCTGATTTTCAAAACACATATTTATGAAAACTACACATACACGTATCCACCAACTTTGTAATAAATCTCGAAAGCTCAAAATATGCTTTTAAACCAATCAAACAAGGCTTAACCTCAAAACTCAATATTTATAGCATTTGAACACAGTAAAAATGCATATAATCATATGTAATACCCTTTTTAAAGTAAGATAGTTTAGAATCCTACCATAAAGAGTTAAAAACTCAATGCTTTAACTTTTCACAAAAAATCAACATCATCAAAACAAGATCCTGTTCGAATTGATGTGAAGCCTTTGGCATATACAACACCGTTTCACTCTCGCAAAGCCAAAAATCACACATGGAGTAAGCAAAAAACTAGAGAGAAGTTTAGGATTTTGAGTTCACTTCTTGAGAGAAGGGAGAGAAATTGTTTGAGAAGTTTTGGACAAAAAACCAATGAAATTGTTCTGTCCCGCGCACATTTAACCCTGACAAACCGATCAATCAATCTTAGGACCGATCGATTGGTCCTGCCTAGAAGATTTTTCAACTTTGCACCACTAAGCCCAAACGGTCTGGAATTAATTCTATTATGCATTTCTAAGCCATCGCATGCATATAACTCATAAAAAAATTATTTTATAACATCTATATTCAATATATAACACGTCAATAAAATATATTACAAAATAAAATGGGATCGAGCCTCACAACTTTTCTCCCCTAAAGGAATTTCGCTCCTGAAATTCACTACGCGGTCAAAAAGAAAACAACTCCAGGTACCTAGCACAGACTTCGGACTTAAGCTCTCACGTGGCTTCCTCGACCACGTGATAAAGCCACAAAATCTTGACATAGGCAATGGTCCTTTCTCTCAACACTTGTTCCTTTGTGTCCAACATCCTAATGAGGTCATTTCTCAAAAGAGATATCATCATCCATCCATAACTGGGCCTAATCCAAAACATGTGATGGGTCAAACTCGTACTTTCGAAGCATAAAAACATGAAACACGTTGTGTACTGTAGATAATTGAGGAGAAAAGGCCAAACGGTATGGCACCTCCTCAATCCTGTCAAGGATCTCAAACGTCCCAATAAAGCATGGCAATAACTTCCCGCTACGGCCAAATCTCATCAAACCTCGACATGGAGAAATCTTCAAGAACACATGGTCTCCCACCCCAAACTCCAAAGGCCTTCTTCGTTTATCCACGTAATTCTTCTGATGACTTTGGGTCATCACCAAATGTTGGCGAATTATGATTATCTTTTCTGCTATCTCCCGCACCAAGTCGGATCCCAAAACTGCTACTTCCCCCACATCTGTCCAATATATAGTCGCCTTACATGGTCTGCCATATAAGGCCTCGAAAGGTGCCATCCTAATACTGGACTGATAACTATTATTGTATGCAAACTCTACTAATGGTAAATGATCCTCCTAAGTACCCTAAAAATTGAGTATACAAGCTCTCAACATGTCTTCCAAAATTTGTATAGTCCGTTCGGACTAACCGTATATCTGTGGATGAAAAGTAGCGCTAAAAAGTAAATTCGTCCCCAAAGCTGACTGAAGACTTTGCCAAAAATATGGTGTGAAGCGCGAGTCTCGATCAGAAACAATAAACACTAATACCCCATATAACCAAATAATCTCACTAATATACAACTTACTTAACTTGTTTACGAAATCCTTCACACGTATTGGAAGAAAGTGTGTAGACTTTGTCAGTCTGTCAACCACAACCCAAATAGCATCATACCCCTTAGGCAATCTAGGAAGTCCCGTTATAAATCCATTGTGATATTTTTCCATTTCCATTCTGACACTGGTAGCGGTTGGAGCAACCCTGCTGGCCTATGATGTTCTGCCTTCACTTGTTGACAAGTTAGGCAACAAGAAACGAACTAAACTATATCTCTCTTTATTTCCTTCCACCAAAATTATCGGTGCAAATCATGGTACATCTTGGTGCCTCCCGAGTACACTACAAGACGAGAATAGTGGAAATCTTGTAACACATCACCACGGCATGACTCTGGCACAAATACTCTTGTAGCAAATCTCAAACTCTATATGGGCTCACAACCCATCCCTTGGTGTATGCCCTATAAGCAACACGATCCCGTAACATCTAAACTTCCAAATCTGTCTGTTGAGCCTCAAGAACACGTGCAATCAACATAGGTCATAAAACTACTAAAAATAAGGTCGCAACCTCCTCCATCTCCCCGAGACACAAATTAAACTCAACAACCTCTTGAAGCATTCCCCACTCTCGTATGGCGATAGAAGCTAACAAAACATGAGATCTCCTACTAAGAGCATCGGCCACGACATTGGCCTTTCTGGAATGAAACTAAAGATCAAAATCGTAGTCCTCTATAAACTCCATCCACTTTCACTAGCGTAGATTTAGGTCATTCTAAAAAAATAAATATTTTAAACTCTTATGATTCAAGAAAATCTCAAAATGCTCACCATAATGATAGTGTAGCCATATCTTTAAGGCACAAACCACAGTTGCCAACTCTAAGTTATGTGTTGAATAGTTCTGTTAATGAGTTTTTAACTATTGAGATCCATAAGACATAACCTTCCCCTCCTACATCAAGACACATCCCACGCTATCATGCGATACATCGAAATAAACTGTGTAATCTAAACCCCATTTCGAAATAACTAACACTGGTGCACTAGTCAATCTCTTTTTCAGCTCTTGAAATATTAACTCATAAGACTCACTACAAATAAACTCGACACCTTTCTGCGTAAGGCGAGTCATCGGCGCGGAGAGTCGAGAAAAGTCTTTCACAAACTGTCGGTAGTAGCCTGCCATACCGAAAAAGCTGCAAATCTCAAACACATTCTTCGGTTGTTCCCAACTCATCACTACATTAATCTTTGAAGAGTCCACAGATACTCCATCTCTAGACACTACACGTCCAATAAACTTTACCTCCGGCATCCAAGACTCACACTTCTCAAATTTTGTATACAATTGGTGCTACCTTAGAAGTTGTTGAGCAATACGTAGGTATTCTTCATACATCAACCTCGATGGGGAGTAGATAAGAATGTCATTCACAAACATAACTACAAAACTGTCATGATACTGGTGGAATATGCGGTTCATCAAGTCCATGAATGTCGCGGGTGTATTCGTCAAATTGAATAGCATAATTGAAAACTCGTAATGACCACAATGAGTCTGAAACACGGTCTTTGGTATATCATCTTTCTTGATCCTCAATTGGTGGTACTCTGACCTTAAGTTAATCTTTGAAAAACAACTCAAACTATTTAATTGATTGAACAATTCATCAATCAATGGTATAGGATACTTATTTTTCACCGTCATGTGATTCAACTTTCGATAATTAATACATAACCTCAAGGACTTATCTTTCTTATATGGAAAACAAGGCCAGGGCTCCCCACGACGACTTACTCAGGCGTACAAACCCCTTATTTAGAAATTCATGAAGCTATACCTTAAGCTCATGCAATTCTACTGGTATAAAATGATAAGATGGCATCGAAATAGGAGCAGCTCCTGGAACAAGGTCAATAGAAAACTCTACCTCACAAGGTGGTGGCAACTCGAATAGATCATTAGGAAAGACGTCTAGGTAGTCACAAACTATCGGGGGAAACTCTCACCGAACCTCCATAGCCTCATCCAACATAAGAGCAGAAAAGAGAAAGGTAAGGCTTACTCGATTTCGCATAACATCGGGCATGGGCACAAAAACATTGTTCCGATCACCTACAAAACATAAACAATCACACTCAGGCGTATAAATTGATACACTACGTCAATCACAACTGATATAGGCACGATAGGTGGTCAGCCAATTCATCCATAGGATGATATCAAATGTGGTCATATCGAGAATGATGAAATCAAACTCTAAACAGTGGCCAATAACATCTAACTGACAGGATCTACAAACTTGTCCCAACGCTATGTTCCCACCAATCGAGGTCTCTACACACAACGTGCTACCCAACATATCTATCTTCAGCCCGAAAGAGGATGCAAAAGCAGATGAGATAAAAGCATGCGATACTCTCATGTCGATAAGAACATTGGCCCATAAACGATACACTAAGAGAGTACCTTTGATGACTGAAGTAGTCGCTGAAGTGTCAGGCACAATCGGTGTATTCGAAGAACTCGAATCAATGAGGGTAAACACCTGCTCCTACGATCCCCTAGTCTGTCCGCCGCTGCTCTAGGTAGTGGGCTGGTGCACTGACTGGACTGAAGTACCCCCTTCTGTTACCTTAGAAGTTAAACTGTCGGCTGTTGTTGATAAGTCTGTAATCTCTGCATAGGTTGAACAAGTGGCGCACCTGTCGTGCTAGGTGTACTCCCTCTCTAAGGGAAGTTCTTGCGAAAATGGCCTAACTGGCCACATCCAAAGCATACTAGTGGCCCTCTTACCCGGGACTGAATAGGTATCGAACTCTGAGGCTATCCCCTTAAAGGGAAATCCACCGCGTGATGCCCTGGTTGTCTACACTAATAACAAATGAGCTCACTCTGCTGCAATCGTCCTGAAGAAGCTTTCGAGGGTGCCGATATTGAAAACTGCTGATATGACTTAGTGGGATAAGAACTGGGACCAAACGACCTCTGTCTCTTGTTGCGGCGTCTATCTGACTATGAACTCATCCCTCTTTGCGGTCCTCTTACTTCTCTACCCTTATGAGTCTCATTCAAAGTATTCTCTATAGTGATTGCAGATTCTACCAATTCAGTAAAAACTCGTAGCCTTTATCCAGCCATCCTTTCCCTAGTCGCGGGTATCAAACCCCTTTCAAATCTCTTTGAACGTAGTTCATATGTGCCACGAATTCTTGTGTAAAGCAAGGTAAACTTGTAAACACGGCCTCGTATAGGACAACGCTAATCATCCATTGGGTGAATAAAAAGAACTTCTCTCTATAAATGTCCTTAGAAGACTTGGGAAAGTATTTCTTCAGAAATACCTTTGTAAAAGCAACTTGCGTACCCTCCACAGTAGTCTTGGCAAACTTTCACCATTCATGGGCATCACCCCTCAATTGGAATGCGACAAACGTTACCCTTAAGTCATCCTCGACTATCTGCAATGTGTCTATGATCCTGGTCACAAGCACTAGCTATTTAATGGCCACTTTGGGATCGGGATTCCCAACAAAAGTAGGAGAATCAAGACGTTGGAACTCACGCATTGCAACAGTTGTCCTCGGCTCAGGTACTCTCGCCCCTTCTCTAGTGGCCTCAGCTAACTAGCGAATATAACCCACCATCTCACAAAACAAATCTACCCCATTGACTGGTCCTTGGAAAACATTAGCATCCCCGACATTAGTGATTAGCATATCCCCTTGGCTTACACTGCGACCCCAACCCCAACCACAGCCTCGTCCTCTCTGCTGAAACATAGCCTTTATATAAAAGAAAACACGGGACATAACATTATAAGATTCGGTTTACCATGCCATCACTAACACATATCACATAGTCGTGCTATCACTTTGTTATTCAAGATCATGTAAATAACTCTAAATACCGAGGAGTACCAACATGAGTGATAAGTTAATTTGAGTGACCCACTGTGGGTGTTTTTGGTCTCGTGGAATGCACTGGATATCTATTTTTTTTTTTTAAATGTTCTTTTCTTTTCAAAACAAGAAAATCCAAGATATTTGGGCATTCATTTTAGAAAAATGGAGTCGCCACTTGATTTTTGAGAAAAATCAAGAAAAACAATAAAAAGGCTGCGGGTCTTTTAAAAACATAACCAAAGAAAAGAGAGTTCATGGACTAAAGTACGAAAAAGGAAGGTGTTAGGCACCCTTTTCGCTCAACCGTGTGGTTGGGCTCTACTTTGTCAATTTTGGTACTTGTTGTAAACTTTTAAAAAGTAACATATGCAGAATAGGAGGTTAAAGAGAATTCAGATAAAGGCAAGTAATGAAACAAAAAAAACTAAACTATGATTCCTAGGGTTAGGCAATTTGGTTGTTATTTCTAAATATGCTACACGTATCGTTTGAGCAAAGCAAAGTGAAAAACATACAAATAAGGGATAAAATAAATAAATAAAGGTCTAAGGGTCATACAACAATATTTTTGCCCCAACATGCTATAAACAGGCTGTACAGAGTAAAAAAGAGAGGCTAGAACATCATATTTAAGCTACTAGACATGCAAAAAACTCACGGCCATAGCAACAAATATTGCGGCCGTGACAAAAAAAATCATAAAACATGCGGCCGTGACAAATAGGATTATCGTGAGGAACAAAATGAAAAATCTTACGGCCGTGACAAATAAAAATTACGGCCATGGTTTTTAAGGGTACAGAAAGGGTATATTCATCACACAAGACTTAAAACAGGCTCAAATGTATAGGATATATAGGATAGAGACCATAACCCATTGATTATAAGTTAGATTCACCATTCTTCTGTTGGAGCCTATACTGCTAAGATCTTTGTTTTTAAAAATAATTTTTGGTAAAAAATTAATGATATACATACATTATAAAGATTCTCATAAAATGAAAAATTAATTTTATTCAAAAATAAAATTAAATACTAAAAATATGGTTTTCAGTATACATACCGCCTGAAATGGACTCGCGCCGCTCACAGCGCCGCCGCCTTTAACCGCCAACTTCCCGAGGTCGTTCTAGCCTAATTCGAACTCCGTTTTCGACGTACTTTATATCAAAAGAAAGCTTTCAAAAATTACTATCTTCCTATCAAAAGAACTTCTCAAAAATAGCCTGAAAAACTGTTGAAAAACTGCTTGGAAGCTGCTACTGTAGCGCCGCCGCCGCTAGCAAAAATTGCTACGGGATCCGTGGCTCGTAAAAACTCGAACCACTGCCAGGGCCGCCTCCGTTCTTCGTGTTCTTGGACATACTCAACCTATTCTTATTTTTTTTCTAATAAAGTAGAAAAAAAAAACTTAAAGAACATAAATATTTTACATCGAAACCTATGTCCCGTATACTCACATTCGATCTAAAATTAATTAATCTAACACGGTCAACTCCCGTGGTTAGAAAAAATTAAATAATCATTCACACATTCAAATAAACATGAAAATAATAGATGATCATAAAATTGAGACTAGAACGCCTGCAAAATAAATTTAGCACAGTTCTAAATCTACGCAGCCCCGATAAACCGTAAACAAAAAATAAAACGGCTCTGATACCAATTTGTTGGAGACTATACTGTCAAGATCTTTGTTTTTAAAAAAATAATTTTTGATAAAAAATTAACTGGACGGGTAAACATCGAAACGGGCTCCAGATAAAACTATTGACGAAGAACGATCAAAATAAAATTCGTGCAACCAAAGTTAATTTAGAAGAATACCTATTGTAGATCTAATCTTCAACTACGACTTGATTCCGAGTTGAAACTCCTGTAAGATCTTCTACCATATTCCCTTATGCGATCCTCGAACGTAGTGTGGGTTACGATTTTTTGAGAACTTGTATCGGCAGAATCCCGATATATTTTTTAAATCTTGAAAGACAAAAATAATATATCAAAAATGATATGAAAAATCTATATAAACTGGTTTATCTTACCCGCATATATATAGGGTTACAGTAGGGACCTGGGGAGTAATTATGAGTAAGACTTCCAGTGGAACACATATACCTATAGGCGATTTCTGCAATTATGGAAAGTCGCAGCGGTTTTTACAATTTTCATAAAATACTAAATTAAAATTTACACCACTAAAGAACTATAATTGCACTATGATCCATAATCTCAAGATCTTCTTGCATTGAGCTCCTATTATTAAATACTTACCATTTCTCCCCACGTTAAGATTCTCGATACCTGCCAATTAAATTTAATTACTAACAATTTAATTTAATCGTTATCTTAATATTCTTTAAGCCATTCCGCTTAACTTATTTGACCGTCGGATAATTAAATCCACCTGTAGGGTTTGGCCCGATCAAAACTTATAAGCATCTTTAAGGGGGTATCGTCAATCCCGATCATCGGGATATGGATTTCGTCAATAATTAATATTTACCATATAAATAATACGTTATCCAACTCACCAGGAATATAGACCCATATAAGATCGCACCTTCTAATGAATCAAAACAACGAATATTAAATATATGCAAATCAATAATTATTTCAGGACTAAGAGAATAAGCACTATTCATAATAATCATGTAAATTAATTTACATAGTCAGTAGTCAGTACTAAATTAATTACCCAAAATGTCCCGTTCAATACACACAAAGTGTACTGGCACAGAGAGTCGGAACAATAGACGACGCTATTATCTGTTTCCCGTAACTAAGACATGTCTACTAAAACTCTGTATTACTGTCGTACTGATGGTATGCCCATTTTCATCTAAACTGTGAACATAAAACTTATATTCTGTAAGAATATAAAATCTGATCTTCTGTGTGTAAGCCGTACTCCACACACCAAATTAAATATTATACAGAATATCGGACATCTATGCATAACAAATTAATGATATATATACATTACTCATAAAGATTATCATAAAATAAAAAATTAATTTTATTCAAAAATAAAATTAAATACTAAAATATGGTTTTCAGTATACCAACCCTAACACCTTCATCCTCTATACAAGTAATAACTCTAAAACAGAAAGTACAAGATATCAAAATGAACAATAGAATACTTAAAACACATTTTTATGTCGCTGGTTTCACAAAATCTCACGGCCGTAACAAATGAGTATGGTGGCCATAACAAAAAGAAGAAGAAAAAGATGCTGCCGCCATGTTTGTAGATCTTCAAAACAGAGAGAAATGTGGTATACAGAATGGAGACCATGACCCATTTAATCTAGGCCAAATCTACCATTCGTTTCCGATCAAGAACATGAACTATGATACATAATATGCAAAATAGATTAAAGAGAAGAAAGATCTTAAAGATAAAGGGATGACAGAAAGTTTTTATAATGGTTTTCATGCTTTTAACTTTTCAAGAACATCACGGCTGTGACAATATGATGTAGTGTCTGTGAGAAACGCAGGCAGAAAAAGTGTCAACCCAGCTGCAAAGCTCACAACCGTTATTATAGATTTAACAAAATACTCGGCTGTGACATTGCAAGGTCGCGACCGTCATGTTTTCATAACCACATAACATACAGATAAAAATGTGTACAGAATGGAGACCATGACTCATTTGGTCTAGACCAGATCTGTCATTCATTACCCAACCAGAAGATAAACAGAGGTACAGAAAGGAGAAAATATTGAACAGAGCAATAAAAGGATATACTGTTATGGTTGATATACTGAAAATTATTTTTTTAGTATTTAATTTTGTTTTAATAAAATTATTTTTTCATTTTATGAGAATTTTTATGAGCAATATATGCAATATCATTTTTTAAAATATTATGCATGGATGCCATTTATTCTATACAGTATTTAATCTGTTGTGGAGAGTACGGGTTGCTGACAAAAGATCAAATTTTAGGTTCTTAAATAATATAAGTTTTATATTCACAGTTTAGATGGAAATACACATACCATCGGTACGACTGTAACACAGAATTTTAGCAGGCCTGCCTAAGTTACACGGAATAGATAATAGCGTTGTCTATTATTTCGACTCTCTGTACTAGTACACTTTGTGCGTATTAAACGGGACATATTGGGGTAATTAATTTTATACTCACTATATATAAAATAATCCACACCCCAATGTTATTATGTATCGTGCTTATGCTCTTAATTCTGAAATAATTATTTATTTGCGTATATTTAATATTCGTTATTTTGATTCATTAGAGGGTGCGATCTTATATGGGTCTACATTTCTGGTGAGTTGGATAGCGGTATTATTTATATGGCGAATATTAATTATTAACGGAACCCATGTTTCGAAAGATCAGAATTGACGATACCCCCTTAAGAAAGCTTATAAGTTTTGACCAGGCCAAACCCTGCAGGTCAATTTAATTATCCGGCGGTCAAATAAGTTAAGCGGAATGATTTAAGGATTATTAAGATACCGATTAAATTAAATTATTAGTAATTAAATTTAATTGGCGGGTATCAGAAATCTTAACGTGGAGAAAAATGGTAAGCATTTAATAACAGGAGCTCAATGCAAGAAGGTCTTAAGATTATCGGTCAGAGTGCAATTATAGTTCTTTAGTGGTGTGAACTGTAATTTAGTATTTTATGAAAATTACAGAAATCGCTGCTGTCTTTCCATAATTACAAAAATCGCTAGTAGATATCTGTGTTCCACTAGAAATCTTACTCATAATACCTCCTCAAGTACCTGCTGTAGCCCTATATATATACGGGTAGGCTGAACCAGTTTTATATCATATCATAACTTGTCTTTCAAGACTAAAATATATCTGGGTTCTATCGGTACGAATTCTCGATAGTCCGTAGCCCACACTACTGCTTTAAATGCTTTAAATGCTGGACTTTGTGTTTAAACTGTGTTTGATTGGGCAAAAGCACGTTTTGTAATTTTTTTGGATTAATACAAATTTGGTGAACGTGTAGGTGTCTGTGGTTTTCAAAAAGTTGGCTTTGAAAACGGAGGAATTTTCGTAAAAGTTATGAAAATCGTGTTTTGGAGGTTTGGAGCTAACCCTTGAGGTTGAGCCTTAGTTTTAAATATTTTGGTTATTTTTCTTTGGATATGGACGACATGGCGGACGGCCGTTGGACGTTTTGTACATGATTAATGTGTGTCTTTAAACGTTTTCGTAGTTGAGCTACGTGTTTTAAATGATTCGATAGATGTGCCGTGATAGTGCGTGTATATTTGGGCCACCATTTCTCTTCAGTGAAAGTCCAAAATAGGTGCCTCGCTCCTTCGGGTTAATCCCCGTAAATAAAGTGGTTGCCCCATTGGGAGACGTGTGTTGTTGTAACTTCGTATAAAACTTGTTATTACCTAGTGGGTCATTGGATGGCCTGAAACTAGGGTAGTGGGCGAGAGTGTATAGTTGTTACCTTTGTCTCTGGTGCGATAGAGTCGGTACATAAGAATCATTGTCGATTGTGGGAACCAAGTGAAAATAACATTTTGTTAATGTTTTCTTAACTGTTGGATATTATTTGCATTATATGAAATGCGTGGTTTTGATGATGGAAAATCGTTTTGAGACTCATGAAGTCGAGTCGATTCTATACTACGTGATTGCATATCCTGTTTTACTTCATTATAGTCTACTCCTATTGGGCTTAGACTCACGTTATGGAATTTTAAAAATCTTTTTTAGGTGACTATGATCACGCGAGATGATCTAGTGAGGCACAAGGAGGCGAAAGACTTTTTCTTAGTTTTTCTTTTGTTGTGGAATCATGTATTGATGTATACATATATATTGGATTCTAAACATGTTATATAAGGCCCTACAATTATGGTTTCATATGTTGTGTGCATGTGAGACGTGGGTTTGTGTTTGGTTTGGAAATTCTCGATTTGAAAAATTTTGTTATGGTATAAAACATTGCTATCCAAGTTTTGGGACTAAAAAGAGAAGTTTCTTTATCCAATTGATGTTTTGTCCATATATTTTGTTTATTTAAATCCATGTTCAGAGATTAAGTTTGTAGGTGTATTTTTGAGACTTGAGAAGATTTTCTTGGTTTCTAGCTGAAACATCTCTTGGGCGTCTCACCGCTAGAGCGGGTCTATGATCTCTCGAGCGGACAGCCGCTGTGACTAAAAGTTGGGTTTTATTTCAAAATGAGGTTTTTGTTAAAAAAGCTTAGGGGTACCTCTTCTTGATTAAAAATAGTATATTTTGTTAATTGTTTTACAAGTACAATCTCGTTTTCATTTTGATCTTTGACCCATTTGAGTTCGGACAATTTTGGTGGATCGTGGTATCCCAAAATAGTTGTTCCATAGGCTTTTTACGTGACCCGAGTTTTGAGACGTGACAACTTGGTATCAGAGCTCTGAGTTCAAATACCTAAGAGCCATGAGAGAGATTGCATCACCTGTGAGGATGGTTGTGTATGCTTGATTGTATGTATTTAAATGTTTTGATAATATGAGTATGATAATCCATTGAGCATGCGGATGCCGTGTATACGTGGGCATGGGAGTTGGACCTTAGGATTGATTGGTCTTGCCTTTTGGCGTTTGGATTAACAAACTTAGACGTCAAGTTAGAAATGCGTTTGGTCAACGTGTTTTCTAGCAAAGAATCTAAGTGGGTTACCCAAATAAACTCATCACGTTTGTCGGTTGTCCTCTGTATGTGAGGTGTGTTTACATGATCTTGAATAGCTATGTGTTAGCATAATTATGTGTTTTATGTTAGTGATAACATGATGAATGAAAGCTTATATTGTTATGTTATATGTTGCTTTCGTATAGAAGTTATGTCTGCTCAGAGAGGACGACGCTCTGGTCGAGGCCATGGCTGTGGTTTAGGCCAAGGGGATGTGCCAATCCCTGATGCTGGGGATGCTAATGCTCCCCACGGGCCGGTAGATGGGGTAGACTTGTTAGGTGAGATGGTAGGCTCCATCCGTCATCTAGTCGAGGTTGCTAGGGGAGAGAGAGAGAGTACCCGAGCCAAGGGCGATTGTCGCGATGCAAGAGTTTCGGCGTCTTGACCCTCTTACCTTTGTCAGGGATCCTAATCCCAAGGTGGCCATAGAATGTGTTAGAATTAGGCAACCCAAGAGGGGGAGAGAATTGGATTTCTTTGCTAGCAAAGGAGATTTTAAAAACTTTTCAGAAAACTTTTTAATATCGCACAAGATCTAGATATGCAAATATGAAATTAATGCGAGAATTAAAAGGAGAGGGATAGAGATAAAGAACCAGACACCGGAATTTATAGTGGTTCGGCTTGATCTTTGCCTACGTCCACTCCTCAAGATCTCCCTTGA
>JAOTRH010447457.1:0-31360 GCA_034768845.1 Heliamphora exappendiculata
ATTTTTATTTCGGATAATTACTTTCAACGTAATTAAATTAATGGAAATAATTTTTTTCAATAAATTGTGTACGTTGTATGCAGTTAGCGCATGTAAGAACTCGATATATTAATTGGTGATTTTAATGTGATTTAAATTCAATTCAAACCAGTTCGAGGTGGAATTCATATATTTGGGAATATATGTATATATATATATATACTTATATTTACATGCATTTGGGTATAATATGAGAATAGAATAATCTAGAATTCTAGAAAGAAATTCAAGAGTAATAAGATTAAAACAAAAAAGGCCCTAAAGAAACCCAGACCTCTCTAGATTCTTCGGCAAACATCTCCTGATTTCTTCTTCTTTCTTTTTTTTCTCACAAGTGCACGACTAGTTCTCATCTTCTCCATTTAATTTTTCTTTCTTTTGATTTTTCATTGCTCTGCTCTCTGGAGTAAAAACGAGCTACCAAGTGAGCGAGAGAGAGGGAAGAGATGCTGGGGAAAACACCGGTGGTATGATGATAGCTCGGTGTCGTCATGGAGTTAGCCGGCAGGATAACAAATGATGAGCGGTGAAGCTCGCAGCGATGGTGGCTGAAACCTCTCTGTTGAGCACTGCCTGTAATATCCTGGTATCCCACATTGGAAATGGAGAGGGAGTTCTTGGGCTATAAAAAAAAATATTGGACCCTTACATTCAACGAGGCCTTTACATAACCAAATGCATCAAATCTACCAATATCTCCCTATCTTCTATCTTCAACACAATCTTTATACACACTTTTAATTATCACTCTAGCCTTATGACCATCAAGACTAATACCGCCACTTGAGCCTAATGCATCACTAGGGCTAAACATAACACGTAAACTAAATTCTCCATAGGTATATGCTTGCCCATACAAACCCAAACACAACCCTCGTCATACCACGATATACATTCGCATCTTTCCTTCACATACGTACCACTCACCCAACAATACTTTAGTCGTACAGTACTAACTCCTGACTCTAAAATCTCTTACCATCATCACTCAATCCCTTCACACATTCTCTGCCGCACAACTGAACCAAAAACCACTTTCGCACTTTAACTATTTTATCTTACTCGTATTTTACCAAGACACTCGATTCACTCAAGGCCAATTTACAAAAATCATACCCATTAAATTGTACAGCTTCACTTACGCTTCCACTATTCTCATCCGAACACTTATTCCTCTCGCGTACTCACACTTAGTTATTTCGCAACTCCACCAGAAACAATAAAATTATATCACCCTTCAACTTCTCATACATATAATCCACACATTTCCATGAGAAAATTTCTTCTCTATATAAGCAACATTTATGCACTAATCTAAATAGGTTTTCCCTAATGGGTCACATCACAAAAGATTTTTGAAAGTAACTTCCTTGCGACTCACACCAATACCACAACGAAAACTGAATACCAACTCTATACGAGTTACACATTCTAGATGTTAAATTACTATAAATCGATTCTTAAGAACTTATCACATGATCAACTCAGTTTGTTTAAAACGCACACTCCACCGCTCAAGCAATTTTCAACGTCAGCGGGACTAACTATTTCCACAAACTCCTTGGTGCCCAAATTCTTGAATTGCTTAACTAAAGAGTTATCGGACATTCTGGCCCGCATTGCAATTCATCATTCACTATGTTCACCCGTCTTGCATAGTTATTCATCTTGAGAACCGTCATCCTTGTTCTAATCCAAAAACTTAATCTATTCTTGAACCTTTTACACCTTATTTCCTCATCAGGAATAAGCTAGGTGGCATATCGTGACAATTCTATAAACTTTATATTGAATTTTTCCACAGTCATCCTTCCTTGTTTCAGGTCGATGAATTCTTGCTCGTTCACATGCTTGTAGTTTATGGGCTTGTACTGCACGACGAATGTTTTCTCAAAATGACCACAAGTGATTCTCTGGGGTACATGAGGTTCAACTCCTGGCACCAACATCTTCAAGAACCATTCCATGGCTTCCCACTAGTGGTATTTCTCTCCCCTAAACATAAAAGCTACGAGGTTAAACTTATTATCCGCATCTACCCCTAACCTATCCAGAATATACACGGCATCCTTCAACCAAATTTTTTACTTCTGTAGGGCTAAGGGTTACTATTTCTCTCAGCTCGCATCGTGATCCAATTCGCGTTCTGTTCGGTTAGTCTTATGAATGCCTCTAACATCCTAGCGGTTGGATCAGTTTCCATCGGTCCCGCTTGTAGAAATTCTTCTTGTCGTGCCTCATTATACTAGGTCGGGTTGAATAACGCTTTGTTTGAGTTTCTCCATGCTCCTTCCTATTGTAGGAAAGCTATGACTTAGGGCTTGACATAGGAGTCTAACTTATAAACATAAGGATAAGAATAAACTATCTATGAAAGGTTTTAATGACACAAGGTTCGTCCCCCTTAATCTGATAACCCACTTAGACTTCACAAAATGACATCAACACAAGGTCCCTTCTGGGTTATCTCCCCAATCTGATAACTTGCTTAGACTTCCAATTAGGACCCTGCATCTGCAGAATGCATTTCCCAAATGGACCTCAATGGTAGTTAGTCAAATGCCTGAAGGCAAATGTATGACAACCCCAGTTCTAAACCACTCTACTCAACAGACCGCGAGATAACACGCTTAACCTACGGTCCACCACATATCACACTCTGACAAGTCTACAGAACCTATAACCTAGGGCTCTGATACCAAATGTAACACCCTTCTCCCGCAAAGCACCAAACCTGTACATTGGGATGTGATCCAACCGCAGGCCGACGACCAAAGAGAAAGACAATGGATAAAGAAATTAAGAGACCAAACAAAAACGTCTAAGCAACCATAACACCTTAATGTCAAAAAAGGTATACACAAGTCACTAGGGATTCGCCATCCCAAGAGCATATAGTACTTCTAAAATATCAACAAAAAAAACTTCAAGGTCTTATACATGAAGCTCTGCAAAAATAAAAATCAAACCAAAGAAAACTGAACCAACACGATTCCCAACACCAAAACCAAAACTATTCGACAACACCTGTGGTGAGCCAACTCCTAGCCGTTCTTGGTATCTGCAACCACAGAGGTTATAGGAGAGCGCACTTAGCATTATCATGAATAGAAATGATAGTTACTTAGTTAACAATAGCTAAAAACTCTTTCTAAAAATAGTTCATTACATTTTTCATGAAAAACATAAAAACTGATGCATTTTCTTGAACATGAAAACATCACAGATTATACAGAACCTTCTTAGTACTACAAACAAAAATATATTCCTAGCTCAATCGCCAGAATTTATCATGAATAACCACTTTCTCAAAACTAAACCCAAACCCCAACAATGTCCAAATAGTTATCAACCTCATAACCAGGAGTTTTGACGGTGCCGTAACCTCAATTCGTAATGCACAGATAGTAACGTGATGGAATGAGGAACACTCTCCACCAAGCACGAGTGGTATGCGCTATAACTCGGGACTTAGCCCAAAAGCCTTTAAGGCAAAACTCCCCGCTTAACGGGACACCTCCCCTATAGGGATAAATGAAAAAACCCATAGTTGGGTAACATCCCTCATAACGGGACATAAAAGGGCTAGAAATCCTTGTAACTTGGCACTTTGGAAAAAACCACACAACATTAACCATACTTTTATAATAACATCATGCTAGCTCAAAATATCATGGATAGCACACTTGAATTAAAAACATCATGGCTTTTGAAAATAATAGATTCATGCGATTGTCAAACTGGTCATAGTTCAAAACATACGCTTCAAAGCATTTTCATGCAATATTTATATAAGCTCAAGTTGAAGATAATGGCTAAGCACTCTCACCATATCTTATATGCGTACGAACCGAGCCTTTTTCAATCAGTTAAGCTTGCTCCTTGGGTAACAAAACTTCCATGGCTAGCAAGAAAACATGACTTAACTGTCAACACAAAGTTCTACCCCTCTTAGAACGTGAAGTAGTAAAACGATTCTGACCGTTAAATGTTTTCTTGATTTTAGGGACCATGGTTACTTCCTTTTTAGTTTTAAGGGGTACTACGCACTTGCCCAATCCTTCACCTATTTATGAATTTAACTTAAGCATTTATTACTCTCCCAATCGTTAAATTTTAAAGTACCGCAGAATTTTGAGGTACTTAGACTTGGAATTGGATTATTATATTTGGTGAAACTTTATATTCAAATATTCTGTACAACTTTTATGTTTTACACCAAGGCCAAAACCTAAGGCAACTAGGTCAAAAAATTAACGGAAACAAAAATAGTTCAGCACTTGCTCAGAGAATTGGTCAGAAAAGTGTCTCTGTTTGTCTCAATTTTGGGGTATCATATCAAGTCGAAATGAGCCCATTTTTTATTATGTTCTAGTTCAACATATTCCCTACATGTTTCATGTTTAGAGCTAAGGATAATTATTTGGAACAAGTTAGACGTTTGGGCCATTTTAAAAAATAGGTTCTATTAGCCGCTAAAACTCAGTAGAGCCAATTTTAGACAGAGGATTTGAAACGGTTATGGGGAATCATCCGACGGGTTTAAGGTCTGATTTTTAGGCAGCAAGAATTTCAATATGTTAGATACACAGATCATGTAGACTACTTTTGAAATAGATCACTAAAAATAGGGGATCTGGGCTACACAAAAATATGTGATAGAAGTGTCCCTTGAGGGCTTAAACACAACAGAGAATTCAAAGGGGTTTTGACCTATCAAACCTCAATATTTTGTACTCATTCTTGGTGGGTAGATCGATACACATGTTTTCTATAACTTGTATGTTTTGACCAAAGCTCAGATCGCATTGCAAACTAAGGATTCAGGTTGGTGGTGTTGACTGGTCGGAAAATGACACACTTTGGTAAAATTACAATATCTCGAGTTCTACTTATTCAAATGAGTTAAAACCAACTTTGGATGAAAGATAACACAAAAATATAAATCTGGACATAAAGAATATGCTTAGATCAATTTTCTACATTGAGTTATGGCATTCGAAAGTTCAGGGCAGAAACATCAATGTTCTGAAAAATCAAATCTCTTAGGGTCCAAGTCTTCTACATATGTCATGTTAAGTTTTTTGTTCCATTTCTTTGCATGCTTGTATTTTAGACATTAATAACAAGGCTCCAAAACACTTATAGGTCATCAAACACAAAGATAACCACACACAACAACATCTCATACCACCCAGAATCATAACAGCCCCAATAGCCAACTACGACGCCTTTTTGGTTTGATTTCGATTCTCGATTTTAGTCCCTCAAGCTAATGGCACACCCATATATATCTAGATTGACTTGGGAGGCATGCATTGGATTAATCGATCGGGTTTTATTTTACATTAAACGTGAGTTTCAAGTTGATATGTATGCATATATATATATATATATATATATATCTATATATACATGATGGGTGTTACCTTTTTAAAATGATGTGACATTCTTGCCATCAACCTTGTGTTATTGGTACTTAGTAACATAGAAGAAACAATGTGAATATGAGGAGTTATATAATGAACATTATGATACTTGTGATTTTGAAATTTAATGGAAAAATTAGATTTGGCATAGAAATGGTGTATAATGGAAAATATTGGGAGAGAAACCATTTATGGGTTGGACTCCCAAGTTTTTAACCAATAATGAGCCGTATGAATTGATGTGGATTAAGTTACCTTAGCGGATCCGCAGTAAAAGACCAAAAACTTGCACAAGATGGGGACCACATGCCCACGGGTTCGTCCCTAAAATATGGTGTTATGTTGTGGTGAGTTATAGAGTTATCTATTACCCAATGGCTTCACGTAGCCTATTGGGATTAATAGGGAGGGGTTTCTATAAGCTGCACCCGACACCGGTTCATTTGAGGTGATACGGTGTTATGAAAATTGGGAAAATAAAACGAATGATTTATGGATGGAAAACAAATAGTTAAATTGAAGTAATTTTGTGTGCATGGGTGTGTGTGTTAAAAAGTAATGATTTGGATAAACATACATATTTATTCCAGTTACACCCATCACATGTCACCACCCAAACCCGGGTCCGTGAACTAACCCCTAAATTCAGCATACATAGATCATATCCATAGGTGAAGCCCCAAAATAGTAGAACAAATAGTACATTACATTCAAAGGATTTAAATAAACAAACCAAGTTCCAAAATTTACATTTCCAAATATACTACAAATGTTTGAGACAATCCACATTCAATACTAAGCCATTACTTTCATTACATCATTTTTCTTGAGTTTATATACGACAAAAAGAAACAAAGACATCATGACTCCATCCACAAGCCCTTCCCAAAAGCTTCCATATCTTTGGTGTCACCTTGCTCATCGGAATCTGAAATAACTTGAAATATATATATACATGAGCCGAAACTCGTAAGATAAAGATTAACTCGTATCTAATGCATGAATTGTGAGGTGTGATGGGTGTAACTGGAATAAAAATGCACGTTTATTCAAATCATTATCTTTTAACACACACACACCCACGCACACAAAATTTGCCTCCATTTAATGTTTGTTTCCATCCATAAATTAGTCATTTTATTATTATTATTTATTATGTCTTTCACCGCGGAGCCGCTAGCTTAACTTAATTCACATCAATCCATACGGTTCATTAAAAGCAAGTGCTCAATTTTCATATTTAATCTTTAAATGAAAACCTTTGCGGGCTTTCACCGTAGGACCGCATCCCCTCATTATGCATGAATTTGCACGGGCTTTCACCGCAGAACCGCAGCCCCTCATTATTCATATTCCACATTCAACCGTAGATTTTTAATTCAAGTTAATAATTTCAGTATGTAGTTTTCCATAGTTCACATTGTCACTTCAATGTCACCAAGTACTAATAATGCAAGATTGATAGCAAAAGATCACATTATTTTTAAAAGGACACATCCACCATGTATATATATATACCTATCAATTTGAAATCCACTTTTATTACAATGGAAAGCCCAGCCAATAGGACCAATGCATGCCTCTCAACTCAATATAGAGATATATATATATATATATATATATATATAAGTGTGCTATTAGCTCAAGAGATTAGAAATTTAGTAAAAAGGGCCAATAATAAGGAAAATAAGTTTTTCCAAAACATTTAGCTAAGAAGGGATGAAAATGGTTATGAAATTTTGACATACACTCACTATTTTTATCATAACTTTTTCTACAAAAAAGAATTTTCTTATGAGAGTAGTTTTGTTGGAAAGAGGACTTCCATTTCACTCTAATTTAATTCCATTAACTTCATAATTCAATTCCACATCTACAACTTAATTTTAAGACCACATTCCAAGAATTTAAATTAATAAACTATACTTAGCCTCAAATTATTGTCATTTAGCATCCTGCATCTCAATTACACCATCACATGCCAGTAAGTTAACTGTTAATGAACAAGATTTTATAACACCCATGTCTAAAATTAATTCCGTCTACTCACTTAACTGAAATCATGTAAGTATAAAATAAATACGTACTGGGTCCTTACATCATACCTCACAAATCATGCATTATATATGAGTTAATACTTATCCTATGAGTTTCGACTCATGTATATTTGTTAAACAAATTTTAGGTTTCGAAGAGCAGGGTGACACCAAAGCTACGGCTGCTTTTGGAAAGGGCCAGTAGATGAAGCTACGATGTCTTTTGTTTTTGTTGTACATTAAACTAAAGAAAATGATGTAATGAAAGGGATAGTTAATGTTGTATGTTACTCTAAACATTTGTGGTAAATCTGGGAATGTAATTTTGAAACATTGATCGTTTTGTTAAAACCTTTTCATGTTATATACAATATTTTCTTAGGTCTTAGAGTATTAATTATAGATATGATTCATGGCATGTTTTTGGGTTTAGCTCACGGACCCGGGTTTGGGTCGTGATAAAATAGTATTAGAGCTCTAGGTTCGGATACCTAGGAACCATGGGAAGCAAGGACGACCTTTGTATGATAATTGTTTGATGATAGTTAGGCACCACTACACGGCATGGTTTGTGTGCTTGCATGGGATTATGGTTGTATTATATGAGCATGTAGGTTGAGTCTTGGGGTGATGTAGCTTGCCATTTGGCGCCCGATCAACTACTTTGGGGTTCGAAATAGAAAAGCGTTTGGTCGACGTTCTTTCTATGAGAAATCTAAATTAGTTGCTCGGATTGTCACGTTACTTTGGGGCTTTCCCTAGGTATGTGTTTATGTGTTACTATGATTAAGTTTGAGTAGGGTTAGCCCTGTTTACGCTTAAAAGTTAAATCTATTCAGGAAGGGAGTGTCGATTTGCTTACGAGTTATGTAATGATGATCGTTTTCCTTTGCATAGTGATGCCTCCTAGGCAAGAAGGAGGCAAAGGTTGAGGTCGCGGTCGCGGCCAAGGGCGCGGGAGAGCGCCAGTTCCTGACGAAGGGGATGTTAACGCCTCGAAGGAACCAGTTGGGGTTACAGAAGTGAATCAATAGATATTGAATGCTTTGAAGACTTTAGTAGAGGCTGGGGCTAACATAGGGGGAGCACGAGATACAGATGCAAGGGCTGTAGTGATGATGAGGGAGTTTCAATGTTTGAACCCTCCCACTTACGCTGGGGAACCTGACCCTAGAATGGCGACAAAATGGTTAAAGGTAGTCACCTGGATCTTAGATACTTTGCAGATAATTGAAGATGATCTTAGGGTCGATTTCGCTACTTTTCAACTACGGGAAAAAGCAAATGTCTGGTGAGAGTTTGCTAAGATGACAACGGACGGTACATGGGCAGCATTTACAGTGGTATTCCTAGAAAAATATTTTCCCGAGTCTATTTGAGATACGTATAGAGAGGAATTACTATCGTTGATACAAGGAAATCTATCTGTTTTGCAATATGAATCAAAGTTCACAAGCTTGTCAAAGTTTGCGCCAGAAATGTTGTCAACGGAGGAATTAAAGGCCAAGAGTTTCGAAAGGTTTTTACAACCCACTATTCGAGAGAAAGTGGTGGGGTTTTGATTGAGGGTTTTCTCATAGGTAGTTGAGATGGCCATGGTAATAGAAAGTGCTATTGGTGGCCAGAACAACATAATCTGAGGGACGACCTTATAAGAAGCGAAGACAAAAATAGGACAATACTATTTCGGCACCACAAAGGTCTTATCAGACCCAACGCTCCGTATCGACCCCATCTGTGGTCTCGACGGCATATCTGGAGTGAAGGAAAGTTGTGTGTTTTGTTTGTGGGCAGCGAGGACACCAGGCTAAAGAATGTTCGCAAAGGAATCAAGCACCAATGCAACAATAGAATTTGACACAAGGTCAGCCTCAAGAGAGGGGGCCTATCAGATGTTACCAGTGTGGTCAGGAGGGACACGTTCAACGTGAATGTCCACAAGGAAGAGCTGGTCGAGAAACATCTACTACACAACCTACTTAGCGGCCGACATACAACCAATCAACTCGGTGGACTGGGACGCAGGTATTTCAGGCTCCTGGGGAGGCAACTTCAGCACAATCTGTACGTCAACCTGCTGGTAGAGGACGGGGACAAACATCTAAAATCCAGGGAAAGATATATGCCATAGCAGAAACTGATACTTCGTCAACTTTTGAGATCCACGAGACTACTACTAGTACGCCAGTGATACGAGGTATTTTGTTAGTTTTCAATTCTTAGGCTCGTGTGTTATTTGATACTAGTGCATCACATTCATTTATCTATTTTTCATTTGTATTTGCTTTGGGTTTACCTGTTGAGGTGTCGGATGTTGTTGTAAGTGTCAAAACACCCGTCGGTGATAGTGCAACGTTAAGGTGTGTATGTAGAGGGTGCGAAGTAGTAATAGATGATCGTCATCTCGTGTTCGACTTTATTGTGCTGAAGATGTCAAGGTTTCATATTATTCTTGGAATGGACTGGTTAACTACATTTCGTGCCTTTATTGACTGTGATCGACGAAGGATTTTCTTGTATACTCCAGAAGGAGATTCTCTCTTTTATGTGGGGGATAAAGATGATAAGATGTCATATCGACCCGGTGACGTGAATCATTTAACTAATGTGCATACAATTCTATCCACCCTTTTGACTAAGGATGATCCTTCCGTACGAGGAGAGCTTCCATCGGTGGTGAGAGAGTTTAGTGTTGTGTTTCTAGAAGAATTGTTTGAACTGCTACCACATAGAGAAGTTGAATTTTCTATTGAGCTTATCCCAGGGACTGTTGCAATATCGGTGCCATGCTATCATTTTGCTCCAGCGGAGTTGAGAGAATTGAAGATTCAGTTGCATGACTTGTTGGACAAAGGCTTCATTCACCCTAATGTCTCGCCATGGGGAGCACTGGCATTGTTTGCTAAAAAGAAAGATGGCTCATTGCGATTATGTATCGATTATCGAAAGTTGAATCAAGTGAAAGTAAAGAATAAATATCCAATGCCCATGATTGATGATCTATTTGACCAATTGAAGGGCTCTGCATGTTTTTCAAAGATTGATTTGAGATTGGGTTATTACCAATTAAGGGTCCGGGAGGATGGCATCCCTAAGACCGCTTTTTGTACCCGTTACGGACACTATAAATTTTTGGTGATGCCCTTTGGTTTAACGAATGCCCCTCAACTTTCATGGATTTGATGAATCGAATCTTCTGGTCTTACCTTGATCAATTTGTAGTAGTTTATGTCGATGACATTTTGATTTATTCTCCGACTCAAAAAGTTCATGAGGAGCATTTGCGTGTGGCACTTCAACTTTTAAGAGAACACAAGCTTTATGCCAAATATGAGAAATGTGAATTTTAGTTGCCCAAAGTAAAAGTTTTAGGACATGTTGTATCGAAAGATGGAATAACTGTTGATCCATTTAAAGTTGAGGCTGTGCAAGATTGGAAAAGACCTCAAATTGTGTTTGATATTAGATGTTTCTTAGGCCTTGCAGGGTATTATTGCCATTTTGTAAAGGCAATAATATATGCATATACATGTATATATAAGTTAAAATCCATGTTTCCTTTCTAAAGCTCTAGAATCTTAATGATAACCATATCACGACATAGCCCATAATTACCCATAATCATACTCATTCTTAAAACCTTACTAATATGTCGAAAATCCATCTTTATCACAAACACAACCAAATGGTACGATACTTACATCCCAACCCAAGAGTAGTAGAGTAGGTATATTCATAGCCCAGGGGATTATAAATTCGATGAAAAAGCTCAACATTGATGAAAATATACTTTTTCAAATCATTTGGCCAAAATTGGGTGAAATGGTTAAGAAAATTTGACATATCCTCACTATGTTAATCATAACTTTTTCTACAAAAATAATTTTCTTGTGAGAGTAGTCTTATTGGAAAGAGGACTTCCGGGGCTTCGATTTGAGTATAACAATGACCCTATTCAAAGTCCGAATGAGAGAGATATGATAAAAAGAAGTTGGCCCTGGGCAGTTAGTCCGCTTGAGCAGACGTCGGGCGCTCGAGCGCCCAACTCTCTGCTAGTTGAGAGTTCGAGGGGATAGGGCTCCGCTCAAGCGTGCTATCGCCCGAGAAAACCCCAACTTTTCCCCTATTTTGAGTTTTTAACTTCAAAACCCTTAACCCTTCATCAAACAAGTCTCGAATCTCAATTTCCACCATAAAAACATTAGATTCAAACTTCATAATCCGTTTTTATGCAATGATTCCCCAAAATTATGGTTAAACCTTTCTTTAAAACCCCCATTTCCATCAAACCCAATGCAATACACCCACAAATCTATCAATCTATCCCTTAAAAATGAAATTAGCTCTTTTTTTTTACATATAAAGAAAATATCAACCCAAATCTTAACACACATATGAGAGAATCTAGATTCTACCTCGGATTTGTTCAAAAGCTTGATATTTCTCAAATTTCTCCCTCCAAGGATTTGTATGTTGATTGATCTTTCTTTCTTGATGCTGCAACTCCGATCTCCATGCTCCAAAACTTGATTTCCATCCTTGTTTATTCCCAATCTCACTTTAAATCTTCAAATTTCATGGGGAAGAGTTAGGGTTTCATGAGTGTGGTGGTCTCTCTCTCTAGGGAGAAGAAGAAGAAGAAGAGAAGAAGAGAAGTGGAAAAAGGGGAAATGGGTTTCTCTCTCACGTGGGCTAGAGAGCTCTCTCTCTATATATATTCACAACTTTTCTCTAATGTTCTAGAATTGTCCAAGCATTTCTCGATAGCTCGCTCGAGCATACCCCCACCGCTCGAGCGGTGACCCCTGAAGTTAAATTCTTCGAATTTCCTTAACATTCAACTCAAATCTCCAATTTACTCAACTTTTAATGTTTTGAATTATTCATTACCACAGCCATATTAACATCATTTGCTACCATATGTCTCAATTTCACTTTCACATATCACTAATTCAACCTTTAACGAACAAAAATTTTATAGCCCTCATGCCTAAATTTTTTTTGGTCTCTTCTCTTATCGAAAATATGAAAAATAAAATAAACATGTACCGGGTCGTTAGATATGGGTTTTATTTCTTGCAACAAAAAATGAAGTATGTCATTTATTGGCTAAACTTTGTAAGAAAATTCAAAATAAAAAGGGTTATTTCGTTCTACACATTCTTAGTGATAGAGGAGGAGTGTTTAAAAATAAAGATGTAAAAAAGTTTTGTGACCAAAATGAAATTTTTTATAATTTTTTTGCACCTCGAACTCCTAAACAAAAGGGGGTTATTGAGAGGAAAAATAGATCCTTACAAGAAACGGCACGAACAATGTTAAATGAACACAAAATTCCTAAATATTTTTGGGCCGATGTTGTAAATACTGCTTGCTATGTCATGAACCGAGTTTTTATAAGATATCCTTTAAACAAAAAACTCCTTATGAGCTATGGAATGGTAGAAAGCCCAACATTTCTTATTTTCATGTCGTTGGATATAAATGCTTTCTTTTAAATGATAAAGATGATTTAGAAAAATTTGAATCTAAATCTGATGAAAAAATTTTTTTAGGTTACAAATAGTAAAGATTATAGAGTATACAATAAAAGAACTTTGACATTAGTAGAATCCATTCATATAACATTTGATGAGACTAATCCTTTTTCTTCTAAGATTCCAGTTGATGATGATTTAGATATAAATAAAGGAATAAAAGAATTGAAAATCAATGAAAGCAAAGGAATAGAGATTCATGAGTCTAAAAGTCAAGATGAACATAAAGACGTATTAAAAGAATGGAAGACAGTGAAGGATTACCCCATGGATCAAATCATAGGTGAACCTTCACGAGGTGTAAGTACTCGATCATCTTTTAAAAATATTTGTGATCATCTTGCTTTTCTTTCACAAGAAGAACCTAAAAATATAAAAGATGCAGTAGAAGATGAATCTTGGATAATAGTCATGCAAGAAGAACTAAACCAATTTAAAAGAAATGAAGTTTGGAATTTAGTTCCTAGACCTAAAGATCATACAATAATTGGAACAAAATGGGTATATAGAAATAAAAAGAATGAAAATGGTATTGTAGTCCGTAACAAGACTAGGCTAGTTACACAAGGCTATAATCAGGAAGAAGCAATTGACTTTGAAGAAACCTATGCACCTGTAGCTAGGATGGAACCTATTCGCATGTTATTAGCATATGCATCCTATAAAAACTTTAAACTTCTTCAAATGGATGTAAAAAGTGCTTTATTAAATGGGTTCATAAATGAGGAAGTGTATGTTAAACAATCACCTGGTTTTGAAGATTATCACCATCCAAATCATATATTTAAACTAACAAAAGCATTGTATGGATTAAAACAAGCTCCTCGAGCTTGGTATGATAGACTAAGTAACTTTTTGTTAGAAAATAGATTTACAAGAGCAAAGATTGACACAAATTTATTCATAAAAACAAACAAAAAGATATGCTCAGTGTACAAATATACGTAGACGATATTATATTCGGTGCTACTAATGAAAATCTATGCAATGAATTTTCTCTATGTATGCAAAACGAGTTCGAAATGAGCATAATGGGGGAGCTCACATTCTTTCTTGGATTACAAATCAAACAAGCAAATAATGGAACCTTCATCAACAAATCAAAGTATGTACGTGAATTGCTCAAGCGCTTCCACATGGAGAACGAAAATATTTTGGAAACTCCAATGAGTCCCTCAACTAAACTTAACAAAGACGAGCAAGAGAAACCGATAGACACTAAGCTCTACCGCAGTATGATTGGTAGTTTACTTTATTTAACTGCAAGTAGACCAGACATTATGTTTAGTGTGTGTATGTGTGCACGTTATCAAGCATGTCCTAAAGAATCGTACTTAATTGCTGTAAAAAGAATTCTAAGATATTTAATTGGCACCATAGATATAGGCTTGTGGTATCCTAAGTTTACATCCTTTGAAATGATTAGTTATTCTGATGCAGACTTTGCTTGTTGCACAATTGACCGCAAAAGTACTAGTGGCACATGTCATTTCTTAGAAAAATCACTTGTTTCTTAGTTTTCAAAGAAACAAAACTCTGTAACCTTATCTACCGCTGAAGCCGAATAAGTGGCTGCAGGTAGTTGTTGCGCACAAATTTTATACATGAAACAACAACTCAATGATTTAAAATTAAAATACGATATTGTGCCAATTAAATGCGATAATACAAGTGCAATAAGCATTTCTAAAAATCTAATTTTGCATTCACGAACGAAGCATATTGAGATAAGACATTATTTCTTTCATGATCAGGTATGAAAAGGTGACATCTTTTTAGAAATTGTAAGCATTAGTGAACAATGGGCGGACATTTTTACTAAACCTCTTAGTGAGGATCGCTTTATCATTATTAAACGACAATTGGGCCTAATGCATGTTCGTGAGGTTGTATAATCTTAATTAAAGAAGGATTTTTAGTAAATTAAAATTTTTTTCTAAGGCTCTACTAGAAATAAAAAAATAGTGCAAACATACTAACCAGTCGACTAAACACCATTTTCGAGTCGATTGAGCAAATTTTTCTCAGTCTAATCAACTGAACTTACTACTCCAGTCAACTGAACCGACGGGGTTTCAAAAACCTAAAAGCCGAATCATTTTTTAAACACTGTTATTTCATTTTTCACCTCTCGGCTTCTCTCTCCTATGGCACAAATATATTGGTTTTTGACTTGAAAAGGGTTCCAACTAAAACCCCTATCTCACACAACCATTCCACCTCTCTTAAATCTTCCATTTTCATCTCTCAAAACCCTTCCATGGCACCTAGGGTTAGAGAAGGTAAAGGTAAACCCATTACTAGAGATGATTCCACTGGCAAAAATGGCCAACGGTTCAACTCGAGTCACGCCGAAGTTCTCTACAAGCATCATCTCCAATTTCTCGATCCCATTTTTGGTAAAATCCTCAACATGCGCTTCTTAGATGCATATTTTCCTCATGTTTTACGTATTTTCTCTAAAATTTGTTAGGTGCCATTCATTTTCTATCAACCAAATGGTGTGTACCCTCAAATTACACGGTTATTTTATGCCAGTATTTCTCAAGAACTTAACCCAAATCCAAATGATCGTTATACTCACTTTTCTACTTATCTCTATGGAAAAACATACAAATTTTCTGATAAAGACATAGAAAATCTTTTTGTAATGGGTCGAGGAGACTTTATTTGTCCCCAAATCTCATCTCAATCATGGATCATGGCACAAGAATTCACTCCCAAAATATTTTTACCTATGATCATGACTGAACACCCTCTAAATTTTGCGCTCACCCCGTCTTACTACCAACTCACACTTGAGGCCAAAATTTTACATCTCATCGTTACATACAACATATTACCTCGTAGTGGATCTCGCACCTACATTTCCTATCTTGATTGCTTCATTTTATTGTACATTTACATGGAAAAATGCCTCGACCTTCCATCTCTCATATGTCAATGGATGCTTTTGAAAGAAAGTACCAGAAGACATACTCTTCCTTATGGAGGTTTTCTCACACCTCTTTTTGAGTCTTTTGGTTTTTCCCCATCTCTTTCCAACTTTATTCCACCCAAAAACTCTGACTTTCTTACCGCCACCACTTTAAAGAAAATAGGTTATCATTTACAAAATGGACAGTGGCTACCCAAACATCAAAGGTAAGCTCCTCAAGTTGCCTAAGATAGTGATGAGGAAGCTAAGGCTACTGCCTATGCATATGATGAGTCTCCTCCACCTACTTCTCCTTCAGCCCATCTACCTGCTCCTACCACTGCTTCTGTTGCTACTTTTGATCCCTCCACCAAATCCTTTTTCAATAAATTGGTAAAGTCTTTCTCAAAAAGGGTTGATAAACAATTTGCAAAAATCAACACTCGTTTCACTCATCTCGAGGATGCCTTAGGTGTTCCTCCCTATGATGCTTCTTCACCTGAGGATGATGGTGATGGTGATGGTGATAGCAATGCCGATGAGGAAGATTATAGCTCCCCTGAAAGTCCTCTTTCCAACAAGACTACTCTCACAAAAAAAAATCATTTTGTAGAAAAAGTTACGATCAAAATAGTGAGGGCATATCAAAATTTTAAAATTATTTTTTTCACCCATTTTTAGCCGAATGTTTTGAAAAAATATATTTTCAGTCATATTGGCCCTTTTTACTAAATTTCTAGTCCTTTGAGCTTGTGGCACATTTATAGAGATATATCTAAATTGAGTTTGGATGCATGCATTGGACCAGTTAGTTGAGTCTTCTTTATACTAAACGTAAGTTTCGAATTGATATATGTATATGTATGCATGATGGGTGTATTCCTTTTGAATTGAGGTGATCGTCTTGACATCAACTTTGTGTTATGGGTATGTGATAACATTGTAATATACGAGAAATTGGTAACACTGTGATTTATGAGAAACGGTGTAACAAAATTGGCAAAATGAGATATTGCATAATGAAAGTTGGGAAATGAGAAATTGTGTACTAAAAATTGTGATAGTAATTCGGGCTTAGAATTTTAATGATGTACTATGGTAATGAGTGGGAGAGGAACCATTTGTGGGTTGGACTCCCTAGTTGTGAAAATGAATCTAATAAACCTAAAATGAACTGTACGGATTAATATGGAATAAGTTGGGCTAGCGACTTCGTGATGAAAGACTAAAAACTTGTGCAAGATGGGGACCACATGCCCATGGGTTAGTCCCCAAAATGTGATATTGTGTCGTGGTGAGTTATAGAGCTATCTATTACCCAATGGCTTCGCGTAGTCTATTGGAATTAATAGGGAGGGGTTTCTATAAGCTACACCTGACATTGGTTCATTAGAGGTGACATGATTTTGTGAAAATCGGGAAGGAAAAATGAAAGATTGATGAATGGTAAAGAAAATAGATAAATGGAGGTAACTCTGGGTGTACGTACGTGAGTGTGTGTTTAAAGGATAAACTTGGTGAAAATTTGCATTTTTTTTAGTGACACCCATCACACCTCACAAATCATGCAATAGATTTGAGTTAATCTTTATTTTACGAGCTTCGGCTCATGTATATATATCAAACACATTTTAGGTTTCGAAGAGCGGGGTGACACCAAGGCTGTGGAAGCTTTTGGTAAGGGCCAGTAAATGGAGTTACAATGTGAGACCTTGACTCTTATCTTTTTGGTTATTTATTTATTTAATGTGTGTCCTTCAGTATATGAATCGTATCGATGCCTAGTTTATGAGGAGTTGACCTAGTTGCTGAGATGATGGAAGGCTTGCTGTAGTTTTTTCTATTTTTGTACATATACTTTTACATGTAATGCCAGTGATGGCTGGTTTTGTACTCCTTTGGGCGATATGCTTATTCATGTGTGAGATGCATGTTTTCAGTTTATAAGAGTTGAACTGTGGGGATTTTTATCTAAATGATGTATATTTTTGAGTTGAGGACTTTCCAACTGCAAATCTAATTTTCCCAAACTATTTTTGGGTGGGCTTTCGCGTGACCCTGATGTTGGGGCATAACAACTTGGTATAAGAGTTCTGGGTTTGAATACCTATAAGCCATGGGAAAGAGGGTACATCACCTTGTGAGGATGTATGTGTGCTTAATTGCATGTGTTACAGCGTTTTCCTAACAAAGCATGATAGCTTATGGTGTATACGTGGTTATGGAGGTTAGGCCTTTGGATTGATTAGTCTTTCTTTCGAGCATTTGGATTTACATACTTGGGAGCCATGTTAGAGACGCATTTCGCGAACGTGATTTCTAGCAAGGAATCTGAGTAGGTTGTTTAGAGTGATGAGTCTTTCTTGTTGGTTCTCCTCGGTATGTGAGATGTGATGACATAATATTAAGTGGCTATGTATTAGCATGCTTATCTGTCTTTTACATTAGCAATTACATGTTGTATGGATGCTTATCCTATTATGTTTCTTTTGTATAGAGTTATGTCCACGTGGGGAGGACGAGGCTGAGGTCGAGGTCGTGGTCGTGGTTCTGGACGAAGGGACGTTCTAGTCCCAGATATTGGGGATGCTAATGCACCCCAAGGACTTGCTGATGGAGATCTGTTGCGTGAGATGGTCGGCTCCATCCGGCAACTAGCTAAGGCCTCTAAAGGGAGAGAGACCATACTTGAGCCGAGGGCGACGGTCACGATGCGTGACTTTCGTCGTCTGGACCCTCTTACCTTTTCTGGGGATCCTAACCCCACAGTTTCCACTAAGTGGCTGGAGCTAGTTACCAGAATCCTTGATGCTCTACAGATTGAAGAGGATGATCTGCGAGTTTCATTTGCTGCCTTCTAGGTGAGAGGGAGTACTCATATATGGTGAAAGTTTGCCAGGACTATAGTTGGGGGCTCCTGGGAGGCATTCACGAAGGTATTTCTGGAGAAATATTTTCCTACGACTTTGAGGGATCGCTACAGAAAGAATTTCCTCTTTCTGACACAGGGGACAATGCTTCTTGTGGAATATGAGGGTGAGTTTACTAGGTTATCCAGATTTACAAAGGAGATCGTGCCTACTGATGAGTTTCATGTGAAGTGGTTTGAGAGGGGTTTGAGGCCCGCTATTTGAGACAGAATGGCAGCACTAAGGCTGCAGGTTTTTACAGAGTTAGTGGAGACCACCATGAAGGTGGAGGATACTCTAAATGAGACTCGCCGAGATAGAGACAGTCAGGGATAGTAGAACGGGGAACGTGAACAATCCCGGGGATGCAGGGACAAGCATCAGTGGACATCTAGTCTGAGTTCTTATCCGATGGGGTCTTATCAGCCACAGTCTTCTGCAATTACACATCCCGTAGTCTCAATGGAAAGGTCAAATCAGAGTGAGCTCATTTGTCATAGATGCCAGCGGCCAGGGCATCATGCGACAGAGTGTCGGAGTGCAGCACCTGTTCATACTCAGTCACAGTCGCAGGCACCCGGGAGAGGGCCACCAGTCTATTTTGAGTGTAGGCAGTCTGGGCACATCCGGAGGAACTATCCTCGAGGAGGGAGCATTCATAGCACAGTAGAAGTACCAGCTGTTCCATCAGGCTAAGGGAGACAGATGTATTCACAGCCTAGAGCTCAGACGTCCCATTTTGCAGAGGGAGGAGCTTCAGTACAGTCGGGTCGACAGTCTACAGTTTAGGGCCACAGTGAACCGACGAGCACTTATGTTCTTACAGATCTTAGCTCATCCAGAGCACGGGTCGTGCCCGATGCTGCTGTTACCACTTCCAAGATCAGAGGTACTCTTCTAGTCTTCAGATCATGGGCCAGTGTTCTTATCGACACTAGAGCATCACACACGTTTACATCTTCTGCTTGCGCATCTGCATTGGGGTTGTAAATGGACTGGTTGGGTTGTACCTTGAGTGTAGAGATCCCAGTCAGTGGGAGTGTGACATTGAGTCTTGTCTGTAGATCTTATGTTTTGGAGGTTGCCGATCGTTGTTTAGAGTTTGACTTTATCATTCTAGACATGACAGCGTTTGATGTCATCCTATGGATGGATTGGCTGACCACCTATCGTGCCTTAATCGATTGCGATCGACAGAGGGTAACGATTTGTACACCAATGGGAGATTGTTTTTGTTTTGTGGGAGACTGGGATGAGGGTTTGATGTCTTTGCCCAGTGCTGTGCGAAACTAGGGCAACCTGGGTTCACTTTTCTCAGCTCTCATGTTAGATGAGGAGGTTAGAGTTCGAGGAGAGTTACCTCCGGTGGTGTGCGACTATTGATCTAGTTCCCGGAGTTGCTCCCATATCCATGCCGTCTTACCATTTTGCACCCGCTGAATTGCGTGAACTCAAGGTACAGCTACAGGAGTTACTTAACAGGGGGTTTATACGCCCGAGTACTTCACCGTGGGGAGCTCTTGCTCTTTTTGCCAAGAAGAATGATGGATCCTTACGTTTGTGTATTGACTATCGAAAGTTGAATCAGTTGACAGTGAAGAACAAGTATCCGATGCCGAGGATAGATGACTTATTTGATCAGCTGAGGGGTTCGAGCTGCTTCTTGAAGATTGACTTGAGATCAGGATATCACTAGTTGAGGATCAGGGACGAGGACATAGCGAAGACCACCTTTAGGACTCGTTATGGTCACTACGAGTTTTTGGTTATGCCATTCGGTCTGACGAACGCCCCTGCTACGTTCATGGGTTTGATGAATCGAATCTTCCATCCTTATCTAGATAGTTTTGTGGTGGTGTTTGTGGATGATATACTGATATATTCACCCAGTAGAGAGGCACACGAGGATCACTTGCGGATCATTTTATAGCTTCTGAGAGAACATCGCTTATATGCGAAGTTTGAGAAGTGCGAGTTTTGGATGCCTGAGGTGAGATTTTTGGGACACATAGTGTATGTGTTGACAGACGGAGTAGCAGTGGATTGTCAAAGACTGATGTAATGACCGGTTGGGAGCGGCCGAAGAGTGTCTTTGAGATACGTAGTTTTTTGGGTTTAGCCGGCTACTATTAGCGATTTGTGAAGGACTTTACGAGACTTGCTACACTGATGATGCGTTTGATGCGAAAGGGAGTTGTGTTTGCCTGGAGTGAGTCCTGTGAGTCAGCATTTCAGGAGCTGAAGACGAGTGTGACTAGCGTGCCAGTGTTGATTATCCCAGAGCGAGGCTTGGGGTATACGGTGTATTGTAATGCTTGACATGACGGTCTTGGATGTGTTTTGATACATGGAGGTAAGGTTGTAGCCTATGGTTCTCGATAGTTGAAGATGCATGAGAAGAACTATCCTACACACGGCTTGGAGTTGGCAGCCGTGGTCTTCACCTTGAAGACATGGCGTCACTATCTTTATGGTGAGCATTTCAAGGTATTCTCCAACCACAAGAGTTTAAAATACTTATTTTCGTAGAAGGACCTGAACTTGCGCTTGTTAGAGGACTATGAGTTTGACTTGCAGTATCATCCCGGGAAGGCCAATGTTGTGGTAGACGCGCTCAGTAGGAGATCAACGGGTCATTAGCTTCTGTGGCTATATGTGAGTGGGACATGCTTAGAGAGATTGGGGAGTTTGATCTTTGCCTCAGGGAGACCGTGATGGGTGCTATCTTGTTCTCTATAGTTTGACAACCTACTTTGATAGCACGTGTGCTAGAGGTCCAACAGACAAACCAGGAGGCTCAGATGATAAGGGATCGTGTTACTAGCGGAGAGGATACTTCAGGATGCATTATAGGTTCTGATCAGAGCTGAGGTTGGCTGGGAGGTTATTTGTGCCAGAGTCATGCCGAACTGATCTATTACATGAGTATCATCATTTTCGTCTTACTGTGCTTCCTAGAGGCACAAAGATGTATCACGACCTACGTCGTTAATTCTGTTGGACAAGAATGAAGAGAGATGTGATCTAGTTTATTTTTCGGTGCCTTACCTGTCAGAAGGTAAAGGCAAAACATCATAGACTGGCAGGAATGTAGGGGACACGACGCCATATGGGTTGTGGTTGATAGGTTGACGAAGTCTGCACACTTTCTCCCCATCCGAGTGAGGGATTCGGTGGATAGACTGATTCGCTTATATGTCAGAGAGATAGTTCGATTGCATGGCGTGCTAGTGTCTATTGTTTCTGACAGGGACCTGCGCTTTACTTTGCGCTTTTGGCGAAGTCTGCAGGAGGCCTTGGGGATGAACTTGATGTTTAGTACTGCTTTTCACCCCCAGAAGGATGGTCAATCAGAGAGGACTATACAAATTTTGGAGGATATACTGAGGGCTTATGTCCTTGATTTTAGAGGTTCGTGGGAGGATCATCTACGATTGGTAGAGTTTATATACAATAACAGCTATCAGGCCAGTATTAGGATGGCACCGTATGAGGCTTTGTATGGTAGACCGTGTAGGTCACCCGTGTGTTGGATAGATGTGGGGGAGACCACAGTTTTGGGACTGGATATGGTACGGGAGATGACAGAGAAGGTTATAGTGATTTGCCAGTGCCTCACGACAGCACAAAACTGTCAGAAGAGTTATGCACATCAGATGAGGCAACCTTTGGAGTTTATTGTGGGAGACCACATGTTCCTGAAGGTCATACCACGTAGAGGTTTGATGAGATTGGTCGTAGTGGGAAGCTATCACTGCGCTTCATTGGACCATTTGAGATCCTCGATAGGATTGTGAGGTTGCTTATCGTTTAGCTTTGCCACCTCAGTTACAATCTGTGCATAACGTGTTCCACATTTTTATGCTTCTGAGGTACAAGCCTGATCCTTCATATGTGTTAGATTGGGTTGAGCTATGGGTTGATGAGCATGCCACCTATGAGGAGCATCGAGTGAGGATTCTTGATACAAAAGAGCAGGTGTTGTGAGGCAAAACAATTGTTTATGTCAAGGTCTTATGGCTTAATCACGGGGTTGAGGAAGCGACATGGAAGCTCGAGTTTGGAATGCGTGCTAGTTACCCAGACCTGTTTGCCTCGTGACCTTGTTACAAATTTTGGGGGCATAATTCCTTAAGGAGGGAGAGTTGTGAGACCCTAACCCTTATCTTTTAGGTTATTTATATATTTGATGTGTTTCTTTCAGTATATGAATAGCATCGATGCATGGTTTATGCTTTACAGTTGTAGACAGAATGTGTAGATGTGTTTTACACTTTCCCAAACCTTGTTTAGGTTGGTTGGGTTGGTTTTTGGGCTGAGAAACCACAACAGATTGCAGTACGCTTCTGGTCTCAAATTCGATTGAATGGAGGGGTTGGTTCGGTCGACTAAACTAAGTTTTCTAAGTTCGGTTGACTAAACTCAGAGGTTCGATCAACTAAATAGTGCAATTTTCTATTTTCTATAAATATCCCAGTGGCAGAAATATTTTTTTAAAACCATTCTTCCAGGCTAAGAAACCCTTTATCTCTGCCTTCTCTTTAACTTTGAGGGCCCGAGGCTTGGTTTTGGGTTGATCCCTTTGCGGATCATTACTATCGGGGCTGATGGCTTCGCATCCATCGAGTCAGATTCTTGTTCTAACGCCATTTAATTTTGAGACGTCGACTTCTTGATTCTCCGAGGTAGGATTCTAGACCCTACTACTGTATAAGAGTGATATATGTGATTATACGTATTTTTACCGAGTAAAAAATATAACAAAGGTGATTACCATGTGTAAACCTTGGTTTTGGATAAAAGTAGGTTTTTATGTCTTTTCTTGGTTGTATACATGTTTCGGGTACGTGGTATCCGTAGTTTTCAAAAGGAGGTTTGAAAACGAGGTCTTTTGAGAAAACGGTGAAAAATGTCTTTTTAGAGGTTTAGAGCTAACCCGCGGGGTTGAGTTTCAACTCTTAAACGTTTTGTTGGAAATGGTTTTAGATCTCCATTATGATGGATTGGATCTCTTTTATACATGTATTGTATAAACTGTATTGTGGGTTTTTGTAGTTGAGCTACGGTGGGTTTTTAAATGTTTCTATAGATGTACCGTGGCAGTGTGTGGTTATGAGTTGGGCTTCTATTGCTCCTTGGTGGAAGTCTAAAAATGTGCGCAAAGTGGGTTCGCTACGGTCCCTCGGGTTAATCCTCGTAAACGTGGTTTTGTTATGTTTCGTCCATTGGTGGTGGCAAACCGTAAGGAAACAAGTGCATGGTTTGGGTGCTTTCCAATCGGTCGTGGAAATCCGTAAAGAAGTCGATTGCCTTCGTGAATGGTGTTGTTGTTGTAACTCCGTATAGAACTTGTCATTACCTAGCAAGCCTTATGTGATCCAGGACTAGCGTAATGGGCAGGAGTCTATAGCTGTTACCTTTGTCTGTACGGCAGAGTCGGTACATAAGATTTCATTTACATCTTTTCTCCTTGGCTGTGTGATCAGAGTGGAACATACTATTTATTTATAGATTTTCCTTAACTGTGACATGATATCTATTAGGATGATATGCATAGTTTGAAAGATGAAAAAATGTGGGGTTTTACAGGATAAAACCTTTTTGAGACTCGTGGTAGTCTGATGCAAACTTGTGGTTTTGGAAGAAAAACTTTTTTGGCTCCTGTGGTTGAGTCCATGTGTGTGTAATTGCGTAGCCTGCTTTATAGTTTTATTGTTTATGTTCTATTGGGCTCCGGCTCACGGTGTGGGATTTTACTGTAAAACCCTTTCAGGTAAGCATGAGGAGTTGGCCTAGTTGCAGAGGTGATGGAAGACTTGCTATTATTTTTCCTATTTTTGTACATGTACTTTTACATGTAATGCCAGTGATGGTTGGTTTTGTACTCCTTTGGGCGATATGCTTATTCATGTATGAGATGCATGTTTTCAGTTTATGAGAATTCAAATGCGGGGATTTTTTTATCTAAATGATGTATATTTTTGAGTTGAGGACTTTTCAACGGCAAATCTTATTTTTCTCAAACTGTTTTTAGGTGGGCTTTTGCGTGACCCTAATGTTGGGGTGTGATATACAACGTCATTTGTTATCGTTTGTTCTTATTGTACATTGAACAAGAAAGTGACGTAATTACAAAAAAGATAGTCACTGTTGTATGTTATTCTAAACATGGTGGTAAACAAGGAAATGTAATTCGGGTACTTGATTCGTTCTGTAAAATCTTTTAAATGATATGTACAATATTTTCTAAGTTCTTGGGCATTACTTTTGGTTATGATTTATGTATAATGAGTTTTGGGGGTTAGTTCATGAATCTGGGTTTGGGTCATGACAAAATTGTATCAGAGCTCTAGGTTCGAATACCTAGGAGCTGTGGGGAGTAACCCTGACTATAGTATGTGACCTATTTGACGAGGTTAGGCACCACTACACGGCATGAGTTGTGTGCTTGCATAGGTTTGCGATTGAATTGTTTTGCGCGTGTTATGTGTTTAAATGAGCATGAAGGGTTAAGTCTTGGGGTGATGTGGCATGCCATATGACGTTCGATTAACTACTTTGGGGTTCAAAATAGAAAAGCATTTGGCCAATGTTCTTTCTATGAGAAATCTGAATTAGTTGTTCGGATTGTCACGTTGCTCTGGGGCTTTCCCTCGGTAAGTGAATATGTGTTGGTGTGATGTGGCTAGGTGTTGGGTAATGTATAGCTTGGCACTAGGAGGTCTAGTGGGGTGTTGTGATGCTCTTGTTGTAAAAGTTATGCACGTGGGGGCTAAGGTGAGTTGTGGTTTAGATGGTGGTGTAGGTTGTGGAAGTGTGACCCGGTGATTAGTAATTATGGTGGGTGTAAGCTTGAGAAATGAGCAATGACTGTCCGAAGTATGTTGTATCCATGTGATTTGAGGGTGACCATAGTTAGTTGTTTGTTATGTGTTGAGCTACCAGCGGTTTGACGAATAAGTATGGTAGATTGTTTGAAACCCCTTGGAGATTGTTGGTTATGGATGGATATGAGGTGTGGTTTTAGGCGCGTTGAGAATTATGTACGTCTTGAGCCGTGCTGTGTCATGAGCCGTGTACCCCGAGATTGGGTATGGACGAGAGCATAGTGGATGGGAGTGTATTAATCTCCGGCCTAAAGTGTGTTAAAAAAGTCTGGCTTAGGCATGCGGTTGGGAGTGTCCCTTACCCTGAGGGGTGTTGCTAATAACTATCGTGATATTTTGTGATTTTGAAGGTCAGATTGATGACCCTTGTATTTCCTTTATGGCGTAATGTTGATTTGTGTTTCTTAATAAAAGTTGAAGGCATATGTGGAAAGAGTATGTGAATTAAAGATGCTATCGATAGGTTGGTTATCGAGTGATGTGTATGTACGTAAGAAGAGATATATATAGATAGTAGTTATGATGTGATGAATGAAGATTCGAGGCTGTTTGGAAAGTTTAATGGAGAATAGTTTTGTGACCTGGGTCGTCGTTCTCAAGAGTAGGAGATTATGTGGAATGTATGGTGTATGGTAAGAATGTGAACGTGAGTGTATAAGGCCTATGAGATAGGTGATAGATGTTGTTAGTGTGGCTGGCTTGGTCGTTTTAAGACAACGTATTGATAGGAAGAGATCTCTTAAGAGGACGATGGACGTGGTCTATATCCGGCTTAAAGTCTGGGCGCGGTGGCGTTGTATTACCCTTATGGGGTAGGCGATAGGGTGGTGTCTCGGGTTTTAAGTTAGTGAGCGAGGATCATTTGTTCATGTAATGTGTAGTTGCTTTCATGATTGGGCAGCTGTGTGTTGGTGTTCCGTGTATGGTGATAAAAGAGATAAGTGTTTCTAGTTAAACGATTTATAATTTTCGATGGATGTACTGGAGTTGTGAGCTTAAAATTGTAGCATAGTTTTGCCTATTTGTTTTCTTGTTAGTATGACGTGACCCGTAAGTAGATGTGCTTAAGTAATGCGAATATATGTGGCGTTATCTTACCCTTAGGGGTGAGGGATAGGATGGTGCCGTTTGGTCTATAGTTGGTAGGCAAGGTTTATTTTTTCCGTGTTGCGTATGGTTGCTATTATGTTCGGATAGTGGTGTGCCAGTGGTACTTATGTGGTGACATGAGAGGCGGGTGTTTTTGGCTGATTGTTTGTGTTTTTGGTGAGTGTACCTAAGTCTTGAGTTCGAGATTGTGGCGTGGTTTCACATATCCGTTTGGTTGTTACCTCCCTATTAAGAATTGAGTGATATGGTGTGGCCCTATGAAGAGATGTCATACAGTGATGCAAGTATATGTGATGTTGTCTTTGGTGATTAATCGGTGAGGGTCTGGTGGGCGCGTGTGATGTATCGTTGGGATCTGAAGGAGTGAACGATAGTTAGTGTGTTTGAGAAGAGATCTAAGTGTTAAGACCTTGTGCGACGAATGATACAAACATTGTGAATGGTGGTTGATAACATTTGTACGATAATGGTAGATGTCTTTACAAAGGCTTGTGGTTAATCTTCTCTTGAGCCGAGTGTATAATGGTTGCCCTAAAAGTTAATTACGCTGAGTAAGAACCTAGCATTAGTTCGTGGTTTCCATAAGAAGAAAGATGTTTCATAATTGGTTAACCAATGTGATTGTTCATTGTTGGTAGAAGTAAAACGTTAGGGTCATAAGAATGTGGATTCGTTTTCTTACGATTTCTTGAAGATTCCATTTTCTTTACCCCGTGAGCCCGAGCATTTGGGAGGCATTTCTAGAGATGTAGTTTGATTTGTACGACGTATTGGTAGATTTAGTTATCATTGAGTGAGATCCCTAAGGAAGTTTAGCAATTGAGTTATTTACGTGATGAGATTCTCGAATATTAGTTCTGTGAGATTCCTATAAGAATGCAGGACCATGATTTAGTTGTTACCCTCATAATTAGGAGACCATGTTTGGAAACTTGTCGGAGATATGAGGTTAAAAAAGAAGATAGAAGGGTTTGATGGTGTGGTTGGCCTAGTTCTAAGATGATGTGTTTTGAGTGTGATATGTGGAGATTGCTTGTATCCGACCATAGGTTCACAGAAGGGTATGCTGTTGTTTGCTCAAGGAAAATGAAGTGTGGAGTAATAAAGTTCAGTAGTGTACCGTGTGATTTGGATGGCTTAAGAAAATAGGCGAGAAATCGTGCATTAAGATGTCGACGATAGATGCGTGCCTGGGAAAGTACTGGAAGTGTTTGCATGATAGTGGAAGTTAGTAGTAACTTTGAATAAAGGAACTCGTGAGTAAATTTTCTCTGTTTGGGTGCCATGCATTTCCCATGTAAGTTGCTTGGACAGTGGGTTTAAGGATATAACATGACCGTGATTTAACTAATGGGAGTTAGGCCCGTGAAGCATAACCTTGTGAAGTGAGATTTTAGCGTGATGGAAATATTAGCATTATGTCTCAGAGTATGATGGGTGATGAGTTTGTAGTTCTATGGAATGTAGGTTACAAGGTATGAGGATTAACGATGCTCCTGTGTGTGTGCAAATGAGGTCTGAGAGTTATGAGCTTAAGTGCAGTGGATGACCTGGGTATCGTGATCGGGGTTAACGGTAGTTGTGTGGCCATGGGTAATGCAACCTCAAGGTGAGATTTATAGGAATTTGTGAAGACTAAGTGTTTGTGGGAGTACGTTGAGATTGGGTTATGATTTGTAGTTGTTTAGGGAAGATGGGAGTCTCAGTGGATTGGTATTTGTGTAGTGATCCTTGAGTATATACCTAAGGCAGAGGTACCGCCGAGTTAGGTAGTCAGAAGACTGAATTCCTTGTGAGCTTTCTAGATGGAGTCTATTTTCCCTGTTAGGTGGATATAAGTGCGTAGAGTTGCATTTTCTCTGAGATTGAGTTGGTAAACTAGGAGTATTTGTCTTGTGGATAAGGAAATTAGCGTTGAGACATAGAGTTCTACCTATAATGATCCACTGTATATCGTTAACTGTTGTATGCAGCGTGTTTTGGATTATGTGGGTACAATTGTGCCTCTAGCTCTCGACAGAGTGGGAAATTTGTTGGAAACTTGTGGCTGAGATATTCAGGTGATGTGCTTCTGATATGCTCTTGTGAATTTGGGTATGTGTTCAGTTTGGAGCTTTGGATTACTCTGGATTCTTAAAATGCGAAGAATAGTACGACCATTTGAAGGAAAGGCACTAATGTATGTGATAGTGTGGATGAGTGGAATAATATAAATGTAGAAGACCAATAATTAAATAGTTTGGAGCGTTGTAGATTTGAGAGACTGATGGGTATGTGTATGGTGTCATGAAGGAGGATGTGATTTAGTTTGTATAGGTAAATGTCTATTTATGAGACGTTTGACTCAGGCGGTGTGCTCAATCTTAGTGGCTTAAAGAGTTCAGGTAGTAGTGTTAATTTCGATGGTTGAAGGGCTAGAGTGACGTAGTGCAAGTAGTAATATGATTTGTGATCGTTAATTAGTCATAAGGGCATGGGCAATTTTTAGGGTAATGTGTGTAACCCATATGAATAATGTTTGAGTTTGGGAAACATGTGTTTGGGTTAGAGGAGTTGTTCTCGGTGTACATTAGAATATAACTGTGAACTAAACTGAGATTCGAGGAAGTTGGGACAATCTTAGCAGAGGTAAGACTTGTCACGCATAATGTTGTGGTTGAGAATATTTATTCTTCGGGAAGGTGTATGTGAGTAAGATGATGATCATAGACAGATCGTCGGAGGCTAGTGCAGAAATAGTTGACTTCAGTTCTGATGTTAAATTTTGTCGTACAGTGACCTGGCTCGTTTTGATTTAAAGTGTTTAAAGGTTGATTTTTGGTTAAGAATTGATGTTAGGATGAACAATGATTGATGGATGATTCTAATATTTGTGAAATATTGGCGTTTGAAAGTCGAGCCTGATGGTAGTGTGACACTTTTGGGAACAAAGGCGTGTTAGCATCTGTATTACGACACTGTGATATGATCTCTCGTATTGGGAATTTTAAGTACTCTTTTGGAGGATCGTTGCTATAGACACAGTTGTTTTTGGTATAGCCTTGAGTCATATTGAAACTATGAGAACATATATTAAGATTAAAGTAAGGTTTAGTGTGATTGGAGACGAATTTCAGGGACGAAATTCCCAAAAGGGAGGAAAGTTGTAATGGCCCGATACGTGTTTATTTTTATGATTTTATGTTTTCGGTTAAGTAAGGAGACGAGATTAAATTTGGGCGTGGGCGTTATAAAATGTTGCTCGTAAATGGTTGCATGAGTGATATGTGTAAGTGAAATTGAGATATATGGTAACAACTGATGCTAATATGGTTGTGCTAATAAATAATTTGAAATATTAAAATGTGATCAAAGTTGGGAGTTTGAGATGAATTTTAAGAAATTTTGTAGAGTTCTGCTCCAAGGGTCACCGCTCGAGCGATGGGGGCCCGCTCGAGCAGACCATTAGGAAATGTTTAGATTCTTCTCGAAGATTGGAGACATTTGAAGGTTTATATATATATACACCCAACCTAGCCCTTCGTCCAGACCCACATGAGATCTCCCCTTTCCTCATTTCTCTTCCCCTTTCCTCTTCCTCTTTTCTCTATCTCTAGAGAGAGAGAACCACATCCTACATGGAAACCCTAGATCTCTATAGCCTAAATGGGAGATTAAAGCAAGATTGGGAGCAAGCAAGGAGGGAGATCAAGCTTTGGAGCAAGGAGATAAAAGATTGAGCTTCGAAGAGTCAAGATAATCTACAATCAAAACCCTAGAAGGAAGAACTTGGAGGAATCTCAAGCTTTTGAGCAAATTCAAGGTAGGATCTAGATTCTCTCATATGTGTGTGTTGATTTGAGTTGATATTTTGATTATAAGAGTAAAATATTGTAGATTTCATGCATGAAATAGTGGATTGATAGAGTTATATGGGAGTTAAGGTGGGTTCTCACTAAGGTTTGAGTTTTTGAGAAATAATAAACCATGATTTGACAAATTATTGCATAAAAAGGGTTTATGAAACTTGACTCTAATGTTTTTGGGATGAAAATTGAGTTTTGAGACATTTTTTTTATGAAGGATCATGGGTAATGAAGTTTGAAACTCAAAACAGGGGAAAATATGGGGTTTTCTCGAGCACCAGCGCGCTCGAGCGGAGCCCTATCCACTCGAGCGCTCAACTGGCTGAGTTGGGCGTTCGAGCGCTCGACGTCCGCTCGAGCGGACTGACTGCACAAGGCCAACTACGTTCGATCATATCTCCCTCATCCAGACTCTGAATTGGGTCATTCTTGCACTTAAATCGAAGCCCCGGAAGTCCTCTTTCCAACAAGACTACTCTAAAAAAAATTTATATTTTAGAAAAAGTTATGATCAAAATGGTGATGGTATGTTAAAATTTTAAAACCATCTTTTCACCTATTTTTAGCAGAATGTTTTGGAAAAATATGTTTTCAGTCATATTGGCCCTTTTTACTAAATTCCTAGTCCTTTGAACTTGTGGCACATTTATA
>JAOTRH010447468.1:0-65803 GCA_034768845.1 Heliamphora exappendiculata
GCCATTGATTATTTCACTAAGTGGGTGGAAGCAGCTTCTTACTCGATATTGAAGGCCTCCCATGTCGTTAAGTTTATCAAGCAAAATATCATCTGCGGGTACAGAGTTCCCCATGAAGTTATCTCGGATAATGGATCACATTTTCAAGTAGAGGTTTTGGATCTTTTCGAGGAATACCGGATAGTGGCTCATAAGTACTCGCCATATCGGCCGCAAACCAATGGAGCAGTCGAAGCAGCCGAAGCAGCAAACAAGAATATTAAGAAAATTCTGCGAAAGATGATTAACTCACATAAAGATTGGCCGGAACATCTACCATTTGCACTCTGGGGATACCGAACATCAATCCGAACTTCAACAGGAACAACGCCGTACTCTCTAGTATATGTGATGGAAGCCGTACTCCCCATTGAAGTGGAAATTCCCTCACTAAGAGTAGTGGCCAAGGCCAGTATTCCAGAAACAGAATGGCAGAGGAACCGAATGGAAGAGTTGCTCTTGTTTGATGAAAGAAGACTGCAAGCCTTATTTCATGTACAAGGTTACCAAAGGAGGATAGCTCGAGCATTCAATAAGAAGGTCAAGACTCGGAACCTCAAAGAAGGAGATTTGGTCATCAAGGAAATTAGAGCTCCTATCTTTGATCCAAGGGGCAAGTTCAAACCAAACTGGTCCAGACCGTTCTTCATCGAGATCATCATGACCGGTGGTGTAGTCATTATTATGGATGTGGATGGCAATGCGTTCTCTACTCTAGTTAACCTCGATCAACTCAAAAAATACTACCCCTAAGGTAAAATTAAGATAAAAATAAAAGCTTGCTGAGTTGAAAATTGAAAAGGTAACTCAGGCAAAAGTTAGAGTAGCCCGCAAGGCCGAAAACCCGAAAGGGCGACCATACCCGAGTGAAAACCAAGCCCGAACTACGTTATGGCCTGATTCCATCTTTTTGGGATACGTTGGCAGCTTCTTTTAAAGAAGTTCAGCCACTTTCTTTGTCGTTAACCATATTTGAATCTGAATAAGACCAATGCAAATTAATTCCTAAATTTTAATAATAAAGTCATTAAAACATTGGATAAATTTAAACTATCTTAAACATAAAGTGGGAATTTGTCATTACTTCGATCAGAATTACAAAGTTTTGAATAAAAAGGAGGAGAACGTAAGTCCTAAACACTACAAACAAAATAAAGAAAAATTATGAAATTTTCAAAACAAAGCAAGAGGCCTCAAGATCTCCTTCTTTTTGCTGCTTGCGTTCCTTCTTCTTTATCTTGTTTCTCCCGATCCTCCATCAGCCATGTCTTGTATTCAGCGAAAAGATTAGAGCACTGCAACTCATGCATCTCCATCATTGAACGGAATGGCCCGGCATCCTAATATGACAATAGAAATGGAGCCCGTAGTATGGATGAAAACAGACGGCCTCGAATGCTGGGGAAGATGATCTGATCGCGACCAAACTGCCGCATAATCCGACGGGGGTAATATAAGGTAGTCCGACGCAAGCCGACCAGCAGAACATTGGGGTAATCCATGGTGGTCAGTGTCATAGCAGAAATCCGCCACCAAGAGCACTGCCAGGTAATGTCTGGGCCAGTTAAAGAAGAAAGATACTGTCGCCAAGACACCTCAGTATCACATATCTGATAATGCGGGCGGTAAAGGAAAGCAGCAGCATTGTGCCTATCAGTGGGAGGCTTTTGCACAAGATTTACCTTCTCCATCAGCCAGATCTGTAGCAAGGGTTAGAACAGTAAGAGAAAATCTTTGCAAGTATGACAGAGATCTTGATACAGAGGAAAATGTTAAGCTCACCTGGAGAAGTAAAGGGCTGCCAGCAAAGGTGGTGGTCTCACCACGATGAACAACGTCCAAGCCTGACATTGTCTCAGCCAGAACAAGGGGCACAAAGTCCTTCCTTGTTCACATTTGGTCAGCAATGTCAACCAGGGCATAACTAACCCGCCCGTCAGGAGGGACAAGGAGATACTGGGCAAGGAGGCAAAAGCAAAGTGCGTAACGACGACGCAGCTGGAAGTTAAGATCGCTGATGTTACCAGTAGGATGAAACCTCTCAATAAGCCACGGGATGTCAAGACAGTCGCCCGAGGTCAGAATAGAAGCCTCCATCCTAGATAGGCCACAAAATTGCGTCACCTGCTGCCGAACTGAGAGAAAGGGAGTAGGAACGACGACAGAACTCCGTGGAGACAAGTCCAAAATGACAGCATACTCCTCCACAGTGGGACAGAGTTCTTCAAGACCAGACCAAAAGACGTGGGACTGTGGATCCCACAGTTGAACGGCAACCTTCAACAATGGTTCGTCGATCTGCACGACCATGAGATGAAATAAAGAGTTGATCCCAAAAGAAGTAAAGTTCAGACACTCGATGTGGGAGAATGCCTCAACCCGTGAAGAGAGTGGGGTAGCCATTTGAGTGTAAGAAACAGAAAAGGGAGCCTCCAGGGCTGAGTTTATAAGGCAGAAAAGGCGGGAAACCAAAAATTTGGCAAAAGTCACATCCATCATGGTGGCTGCCACCTTGTACTTGGCGACCGCCAACTTGAAAAAGCATTGTACAGTGACATCATCGCTTTGACCAGGAGGTCACTATGTTGAAGGTGGCGACCGCCATGTTAAAAGGATTCTATAGAAGCGGCCGCCTTGTTTAAATATGAAGGGAATACTCAGTTGGCAATTTTTGTGGCTTGTGTAAAGTGTTGACATTCATATTGTACATACAAGGCAGTTTGAGCAGTAAATAAGAAAGAATCACATAGCAGATGAACATAAAACGGTAAAATAACACAAAGGCCCAAAAATGCAATACAGTGTATTAGAATGTAAACTGGGGCACCCAGGCCTAATAACCAACAAAATTGGGGCACGCAGGCCCGTGGATCAAATGTATGTAAAAGTATCTGACTGGGGCACGCAGGCCCATAAAAAAAATATATAATGTAAAGACTAGGGGGAAAAGAGCTCTCTCTCTTAAAGACGCCTCGGGCGGACTCGACCGGAGGGGCCAGCCTCCTGCAAGCTGTTATCCTCAAAGAGCTGGTCAAATTCATCACCATCATCGCTGTATGAAGAAGAAATAACTCTGGATCGGCTCTGAGACCGACCCCCTGGAATGGGACCAAGAAGACGCCCGGGAACCACGACCTCTAACTAGTGCTGGAGCAGGAGACCCGACTGGAACCTATGGAGACACTACGCCGGCGACCAGAGTTGGAGGCTGTTAAAAGAAAAGCAAGACTCAGAGCAAGAATAAAAGAAGGAAAATGTAGAAAAAACTAAAAAGGAACATATGAGCTACTTACAACGGCTACTGGCGTGAAAGCAATGCCGGCCGCCTGCATCGAGGTGTCCATCTGCCAGACCATCACTCTCAGTTCGGTGACCATCAGCATCGTCCTGTCCACCCATGCCTGATTAAACTACAGAAGGAAAAAAGAAGAAGTCAGTCGGACAATTGAAGCAGAAAATGAAAGAAAGGAGTAAGGATAAGGAAATACCTGGCCAATCTATGCTATGAACTCAGAAACTGGCTGGACTGGAACAGGAAGGGAGAGAGGGAAGCCATAGGCCATAGTCTGGATCTCCTAAGGGATCTCTGGAGCTATCACTCCTTCAGCTCCAGCTCCGGGGGTAGTAGCTTCAGTAGCTCTAGCAGCAGCGACAGCTCCCACTCCAGCATCAGCACTAGCATCAGCAACCTCTGGTGCTGTCCTCTCCTTCTACTACCAGGACCAGCTGGGTCAGGACCTAAGGGACCCATTAGATGTGCCTGAGCCCAGGCTGTGTAATCCCCCTTTGCCACCAGTAGCTTTGAAACGAGAGTCCCCACCGTCTCTAGCAGGAAGTCGACGCGGCCTATGTGATCAGTCCGGCGCGTGCAGGCTGGTGGAACCACCGGTATCCTGAAGTGATCAAGTCCGAACGACTGACGAACTACTCGCTCGCCGAGATAATACTCCCTACCAAATGGGCCCTCCAGTAGGATCCACCTAGAGGCGATATCCCTGCTGCGCCTCAAATTTACCCCAGCCCAATCCTCAGCTCCTCGCCAGACATCCCAGTGAACCTGCAGTAATTCAAAGAATAGTGCAAACAAAAAATAGTAAGGAGTGGATACAGTACAGTATGATGGCCAGTGTACAGAATAAAGTGATCATGCACCCTAACCCTAGGTTCGTGTGTAAGTGACGACCCTTCGGTTCTTCCAAAAGCCATAGGAAAAGACTAGGCATCCTAACCCTAGGTTCGTGTGTAAGTGACGACCTTTCGATTCTTTTAAAAGCCCTGATAAATCAGGCAAATCCTCTTACCCTAGGATCGTGTGTAAGTGACGACCTTTCGGTTCTTTTAAAAGCCCTAGAAAAAGACTAGGCACCATAACCCTAGGTTAGTGTGTAAGTGACGACCCTTTGGTTATTTCAAAAGCCCTAGAAAAAGACTAGGCACCCTAACCCTAGGTTCGTGTGTATGTGACGACCCTCCGATTCTTTCAAGCCCTGATAAATCAGGCAAATCCTCCTACCCTAGGATCATGTGTAAATGACGACCCTTCGGTTCTTTTAAAAGTCCTAGAAAAAGACTAGGCACCCTAACCCTAGGATCGTGTGTAAGTGACGAGCCTTCGGTTCTTTCAAAAGCTGTAGAAAAAGACTAGGCACCCTAACCCTAGGCTCGTATGTATGTGACGACCTTCTAATTTTTTCAAGCCCTGATAAATCAGGAAAATCCTCATACCTAGGATCGTGTGTAAGTGACGACCTTTTAGTTCTTTCAAAAGTCGTAGAAACAGACTAGGCACCCTAACCCGAGGTTCGTGTGTATGTGACGACCCTCTGGTTCTTTCAAGCCCTGATAAATCAGGCAAATCCTCTTAATCCTAGGTTCGTGTGTATGTGACGACCCTCCGGTTCTTTCAAGCCTTGATTAATCAGGCAAATCCTTCTACCCTAGGTTCTGTGTAAGTGGCGACCATTCGGTTCTTTCAAAAGCCCTAGAAAAAGACTAGGCACCCTAACCCTTGGTTCGTGTGTATGTGACGACCCTCCGGTTCTTTCAAGCCCTGATAAATCAGGAAAATCCTCCTACCCTAGGTTCGTGTGTAAGTGACGACCATTCAGTTCTTTTCTCAAACTCTAATAAAAGACTAGGAACCCTAAATCCTGATATGCCCGGCAAATCTCTACCTTTTTGTGTTAAGAATAAAAAATAAAAAAAATATATGTAATAATAATAAAGGTAGAGGCAAAGAAAATCTCCCATTTAATGTTAGTATTTTGCCCATTTTGTCCGAATTTTCTTCAATTTGTAGGATTTTCATAAATTTTTTTTAAATTATCTCAAATTTGTTTATCATTTTCTAAGATTTTCTTAAAAATTTCTAGAATTATCTCAAAATTATTGTTCAATTTCTATAATTTTCAAATTTTTTTTTAATTTTCTTGGATTTTCTAAAAAAATTTAGGATTTTCTAAGATTTTTCTAGAATTCTTCTAAAAATTTGCCCCAAGTTTCTACAATTTTCCTTGAGTTTCTAAAATTTTTCAAAATTTTCCAAAATTTTCTTGGATTTCTCTAAAAAAAAGGAGGGTTTTCTAAAGGTTTTTCAAAATTTTTTAGAATTTTTCTAAAATTTTCTTAATATTTTCTAAAAGATTCCTAGGATTTTTCAAAATTTTTAGAATTTTCTAAAATTTCCTCCTATGATTTTTTAAAATTTTTCTTGAATTCTCCTAAAATGTTCATAAGATTTTCTAAAAAGATTCTTAGAATTTTTCAAAGTTTTTAGGATTTTCTAAAATTTTCTTCTCTAAATTTTATAAATTCTTGGAGAATTTTCAAAAAAAAAAAGAAGGCTTTAACAAAATTGCTTTTGATAAAAGTTACCTCTTTAGTTGTCATATCCCATAAAAAACAAAAACAAAAATTTCTCCCCTTAGTTTTTATGCTTTTCACTAAAATAATTGCCTTTTATTGTTTGTTCAAAATCCTAGTGTCCCTACTATTTTAATCTCCATTGTATAGGTACCTAAGTTAAACTCAAATCCCAAATATCACACATCATCCATCATTCATCATCATGTCAAAACACATTATCATATCATCAAGAGGATCCTAGGCATGCGTTTACGTTTCACACATCATGAAAACATGCTTTGAATTTGAGATAATAGGAATAGGTAACCTACCGAGGGTCGCTGACGCGAGATATGGTGGTCAGGCTCCCGGAGAAGAACGTCAGCAGCAACCGCGTCAGTAGGAGGCTCATAGCGTCTCATCCCGCGGTATACAATGCAATGAGGAACTGGATCATAGGTGTGTGGGTCAAAAGGTGTAGGATCACCCTCTCCAGCGTCTAGATCCAGAAAATCAGCCATCTCAGCCTCTGTAGCAGCATCTGTAGCCACCTGTGCCTCAGCGGCTGCCGGGGCCTCCTCCTCGGCAGCCTGACAAGAGGTATACTCTGCCTCAAGAAAGAGAGCATCCATTGCAGTGCTCGGCTACGTAGCAGTGACCCCGCTGGCAGGAAGACTGGTGGTCGTATCCCTGAGTGTCCCTATGGAGGAGCTCTCAGCAGCAGAAGGACCTCGTCGTGCCCCCAAGTCATTGTCTCCCTAGCCTGAGCCGGCCTTAAAAATGAACGGAAGCACAAAAAGCAACGTAAACATCTCGGAGTAAGTAGAAAGCAAGAAAGAATGTGGAAGCAAGAAAGAGCGAGAGAGAGTTGAGAGCGTCTGGAAGCTAGAGAGAGAGTGAGGAATGAAGAAATGAACCAGTCTGCGTGCCTTAAAGGTCCGGACACGCGTCTCGAGTTGGCGGCCGCCATATCTAATGTTGGCAACCGCCATGTTTCCCAAACGTCACATGGCGACCGCCATGTCGTAGGGGTTTTAAGTGGGCGGCCGCCATGTCAGAAGGGTTTCACCTTGGCGACCGCCATGTTGTCAAACGTCATGTCCCTTCCGTCATGGAAACTGCCATGTCAAGTATGTCATTATGGCGTTTTGGGTTTCTTAAGGGGCTATTTGAGGTGATTTTTTTATTATATATACGTTTATTTTCTTTTAATTTGTTTTTATTGTAGGTGTCTTGTTTCATCTTTATGCGCACCTTATTAACAAAAATAAATTTCAAAAAAAAATATATACATAAATAATTTTGTTTTTTTATGTTTTTTAGCATAATTGACTTTACGTATGTTATTTTTGTTTGTATTTTTCAAATATGATAATCATTTTAACCTCGTTTTTGCTATTCCATCTCTTTACAATAATTTCATTTCGATAAATTTAATTTTAAGCCGTAACTAGGTTTTTAATTATTTTTATCTCATACCTCGTTCCGAATTTACAGGTCTTAACTCGACCTATTAATTCGTGATTTTCATTCTGATAAATTTAATTTTAAGCCATAACTAGGCTTTTAATTATTTTTATCTCATACCTCGTTCCGAATTTTTAGGTCTTAACTCGACGTATTAATTTGTGTTTTTCATTCCGATAAATCTAATTTTAAGCCGTAACTAGGCTTCTGATTATTTTATCTTATATCTCGTTTTAAATTTTTGGGTCTTAACTCGGCCTATTAATTCATGATTTCCTCCCGGTAAAGTTAACTCTAAGTCATAAAATTTGACTTTTAGTTTTTTTTTATCCCGCTTCTATCTCGGAATTTTGAGGTCTTAACTCGACCGATCAATTCATGATTGCTTTTCTGATTAAAATAATTTCTTGGATCTTAACTGGATCCTTTTAATTATTTTATCCCCAGCTGAGTTCTTAGATATTAACTCGATATTTGACTTGTTTACACTCCCTTTAGATCTTAACTCGATCTTTAGGATTTGTTCGATTGTACCAGCATCTGCATCATGTTAACATCTATATCATGCTACATTTTGCATCATATTTTGCATCTTTGCATTTTGTTCCAGGAACTATGTTTTGGTCTGATCCCTAGCAAAAGAGGTACGCAGGAAACTCGATGAAAGTTCAAGTACGACCAACATCATACGTATGCTTATGTGTTTGTGGCCTAAGATTGATGGTTCGGTCAAATAGATGTTGTCTCTGGATCTTTGACATAACTTGTATCACGCGTTGCTATACGAGTCATATCAAATAGGGGCAACTGTAGACATCCCAATTTGACCCCACCCAATCTTAAGTGGATCCGATGATGAAAGCAGGTAGAACAAATGCTTCAGTTCGATTCTCGGGAAGCGATCCAAGCTTAGAATTTGAACTTTAACAGTCAAAAACCTTCAAAGCCAATAACTTGTTGTCCAAGCAATTCCCAAACATGACGACCGCAAACTCCATTGTGGTGACCGCCAATAGAATCTTGTAGAACCTTTTCCCAAAATAGTGACCGCCAACATAAACATGGCGACCGCCAACTTAAACATTGTGGTGACCGCCAACTCGAAATGGCCTGACGTGTCTAAAAACGTGTCAACATCTCATTGGTTGAAGAACTCTATAAATACCGTACCTCTAGTACGTTTTCAAAGAGAGAAAATTAGAGAGAGGTTTAGTGAGAGAAATTCTACTAAAACGCCGAGTAATTTCGAGCCCCGATGCCGAAATCCTGCCGAAATAACATAAGCCGAGTCTCTGAAGTCCTACAGCCCTAGCTTGGATAACTACCCGAGGGTTGGAGCATTGGAGCACATCCCCCCAATTTGAGGATTTCGTAACAATCGAGGTATTACGCTTGGATCCCCGATCCTTCTAGCTCCATCTTCTCTCTTTTGGGGTGATCGGGATAATTTTCACGTACTTGTTTCGATTATATTCTTGTTAGTTATTACATTTATGTTTAAATTCAATGTTTAGCTTATGTAGTTTACTTATTTTGTTAATTTACTTACTTACATTTTAAGCTTATTACAAATTATTAAATCATTGAATAGTGCTAATATTTTTTATAATTACAACTTATCAATGTTATTAATTGTTATAATATAATGCACTTACATAAAAAATGGTAGTAATAGTCAATATAACATCCATTTAAATTCTGGTATTTCATTCTTTTTCTTTTTCTTTTCTTTCCTTCTACATTAATTTACTGTTCTAACAGTTAATTTTCTTTTAGTCTAAATTTCATTTCAATTGCATTTTATTTTATTTTCTTGTCCTAATTAGTTTAATACTCCATTTCATTTTCTTCTAGTTTAGTGTTCACTTTTTTTAGCATTACTTTAATTTTACTTTTTCTAACACTTTATTTATTAATTTTAAATTTTCTTTATAGGATTTTTATTTCCTCTTTCCTTTAAGTTTTAATTTTACATTCCATTTAAATACTAGCATTTCTTCTCATTTTAAATCTAATTTAATGTTCTTTTGATAACACCAACCTAAAAGTTCTTGTAATATTAACTTAGGAGTTCTTTTAAGTTAATGTTCTTTTAATTTCGTTTTTTTTTTCTAACTTTTATTCTCTTATTAGTGTAACTTTATTTTTCATTATTTTATTTTCTTTTAGTAATAGTCTTAATTTTCTTACAAAGTGCTATTTAACATTTATTTTCTTGTAATATTAATATTCTTTTCATGGTATTTTTCTTTTATTTTGTTAAAATCAAAAATCATAAAAAAATTTTAAGTTAATTTTCATCTTTAAGTAATTCATAATTTTCTCTTTTAAAGTACTCAATTATTCTTTTCATTTATTCTATTTTCTTATCTTTTATTCTGTTTTAAAATATAAAATGGTAATAACTAAATCTTCTTAACTTGTATTTTATGATATTTTTCTTTTCTTCTATTAACAACAAAAAACAAAAAAATATAAATATATCTTCTCTTATTCTTCATACTTTTATCTTTTATGTAAATAATTAGATTTTCTTCTTAATAGCATTTTCTACCATTGTCAAATCTTTATCTTTTCTTTTAAATTTTTGAATTCTCTTTTGTTACAAAACTTTTATTTTAAATTTTTTTGTTAAACAGATTTTCTTTTAATGTAGCATTCTTCTCTTTTATGCATATCTTATTTTACATTCTTTATTTCTTTATTGATTCGTTATGTTAACGTTAACCTAGTTAATTTTGATAATATGCAAGTTTTAGTTCCTTTATTTGGAAGCATGTTTAAGATAGTTTGATTTTTCTTTCGTAGCAAATTCATGTTTAAATAGTTTTGCCATATTAGTATATTTTTATTCTGTTAACCAAATCACGCTAGTTTAGGTTGTTTAAATAATATTACATGTAGGTATGTGTACCATGTATCCTTTAATTAGAAATTACATGCCATAGAATTTAGAATTTTTTTTTTGACACTTATTTATTTTGAAGTGCTATGTACATATCTTATGTATTTTTCATATTTAATTTTGGATGTTCTCTCTTTACCTTCATTTTCTTTAGTTGAGCGCATTTGAGAAATTCTATTAAAGAATCAATAATGATTAGTAGAGGCCAATCTTACGATTGGGCGAACGGAGTGCCTAACATCTTTTTGATTTGTACCTTAGCCTCCGAACCCTCTTTCTCTAGTTAACGTTTTAAAAGATCAGTAACCAATTTTATTTTTCTTAGTTTTTCTCAAAAACTAAGTGACGACTCTATTTTTAATAAAAAGGGATTTTCAAAATTCGGTTTTCAAGGTGTTAAAATATTTTCTAAAACATCTTTTGAATCTCCTTATTTTTTACCTCTAAATCCCAATGCCACACCCGGTGCGCCAGGAAAATCCAGCACGTTCTAGTAGAAGACTAGGCACCCCAAGCCCGGGCGAGCCAGGAAAATCTCTCAAGCCCTAAAGATTAGGCACCCTAAGCCATGGTGCGCCAGGTAAACCTTGCACTTAATAGTACAAGACTAGGAACTCCAAGCCCTAGAAGACTAGGCACCCTAAGCCCTGATGCGCTAAGTAAACCTTGTACGTTCGAGTAAAAGACTAGGAACACCAGGCAAACCTTGCACATCCTAGTAGAAGACTAGGAACCTCAAGCTCTATAAGACTAGGCACTCTAATCTCTGGTGTGCTAGGAAAATATTGCATGTCCGAGTAGAAGAGTAGGAATCCTTAGCGCTGGTGCACCAGGCAAATCCTCCTAACCCTAGATTCGTGTGTGTGTGACGATCCTCAGGTTTTTGCACGCGCTATTAAAAGACTCGGAACCTTAAGCTTTGGTGCACCAGGTAAGTCTCTATCTTAAATCATTTTGTGTTAATCATTCTCTTAGTATTTTTTAAACATAAAAAATAAAAAAATTCTCCCTTTGGAATTTGTGTTCGGCCCGTTTTTGCCCTAATTTTTTAGGATATTTGAAAATTTTGCTCTAATTTTCTAAGATTTTTGAAAAATTTTCCTAATTTTCTAAGATTTTTGAAAAAAATTCTCTAATTTTGTAATATTTTTGAAAAATAACTGCCCAGAGATTAGAGTGCCTTTATTTGAAAAAAATTCTCTAATTTTGTAATATTTTTACTAAAATAACTGCCCTTTATTTGTTTGCATCTAAACCATAACCCTAGTGTCTCTACTGTTTTAATCTCCTTGGCACAGGTACCTAAGCTAAGATTTTCAGTTCGATATCCAAATTTGTTATGATTACAGATCTCAAACATTACACAGCAGTCATCACAGGTATCAAAGTAAATCATTATCATCACATCATATCACATCATCATCATATCACATGGGGGATCCTAGGCTTCCGTCTATATTTGAGATATATCATATAAACATACTTTGATATTAAAACAGTAAGGATAGGGAACCTACCGAAGGTTGCTGGCGAGAAATGTGCTGATTAGGCTCCCAAAGGAGAACATCTGCAGCAACGGCATCAAGTGGTGGATCGTAGCGCCTCATCCCACCCGGAACCAAACGGTGGGGAACTAGGGCGTAGGTGTGCAGGTCAAAGGGTGCTGAATAGCCCTCTCTAGTGTGTGAATCAAGGAAGTCGGCTATCTCAGTCTCAACAGCAATGTCTGCAACTTCCTGTGCCTCGGCAGCTGCTCGTGCCTCCTCCTCAGCAAAATGACGGGAGGCACGCTCTGCCTCAAGCGCAAGGGCATCCATCGCACCCAACATGGTAGAAGGTTGAGTGGTGGTAACCCCACCGACAGGAAGGCTGGTGGATGTACACCCAAGGGTACTTATGACGGAGCTGTCACTCGCAAAGGAACCTCGGATGGCTCCCGCGATGTCCTCAAGGTGTTCGTGGCTCGTCTTGTTAAAAAAGTAAAATGGAAAGGGCACAAGAATAAAAGAATGACAAGGAGTCGAAGTGCGAGAGAGAGCAAAGAGCTAGAGAGAGAGACAAGAGTGTGAGAAATGAACCTATTCCATGGGCCTCAGGGCCGTATACGCACCTGGAGATGGCGGTCGCCACATCCGATATGAGCAACCGCGAGGTTGTTGAAACACCACGTGGCAACCGCCAGGTTCAAAGGATTTTGGTTGTTGCGACCGCCATGTCAGAGGAATTTTGTCTAGGCGACCGCCATCTTTTCAAGCGTTATGTCAAAAGTCTCGAGCTTCGTACCTGGCGACCGCTAGGTCAGTTGACCATCATTGAGTTTTGGGTTTTTGGAGGGGCTGTCTGGGTGTTTTATATTTATTTTGTGTATTTTTACTGTGTGTATTTGGGGTTTGTAATTTTTATTGTGTGTGCATCTTTTATTAATGTTTGTTTTATGTGTGTGTTTTTTCAAAAATATTTTTTTTAAGAAAATCTTTTAAATGTGTGAGACCATGTACCATTTTATTTTTGATATATATAAATGATGATGTGTTTCCCTTCATGTTATATATCATCGATGCATGGTTTATGTTTTGGAGATTGTAGAACAGCATGTAGACGTGTTTTACTCTTTCTCGGATTTTGTTTAGGCTTGTCTGGTTGGCCTTAGAACTGAAAAACCGAGACCAAAATAGTAGGCTGTGACACCTTGGGTTCGGTTGACTTGACTTGTATATTCGGTCGACTGAACTATTTTTCTTGAGTTCGGTCGACTGAACCGAAGGGTTCGATCGACTGAACTGGGCGATGGTACGTTTTTTGAGGAGCTTCAGCCGACTGAACTACCTTTTTGCCAAGCCTATAAGTATTCCAGTGGGCTGGAACGTTTGGGAAAAGTTTGTTTCTTCATTTCCTCTGCCTTCTGTCCACATATATGAGTTGCTTGAGCCTAGTTTTCGACGATTAGCTTGTGGATCCCTGCTATTCACACTGTTAGCTTCGTGTTCGACCGATTAGATTCCTGTTCTGACGTGGTTCAAATTTTGAGGCTTTGAGTTTCGAATCGCCGAGGTAGGATTCTAGACCCTACTGCTGTATAAGGGTGTTTTATGTAATTATATGTGTTTTCACCGGGTAGAAAATATATGAAATGTCATATTTATGTTTAAATCTTGGTTTTCAAGTAAAAATCATGTTTTTTTTTCTTTTCTTAGTTTATTACATCATATGACTGTGATTTTATGATTTTCAAAGGGTGTTCTTGAAAATAGGGAAAAATAATGATTTTTGATGAAATCTCAACACTTGGTGTTTTGGAGGTTTAGAGCTCGTCTTCGGGATCGAGTCTCGGGTTTTGAAACATTTTATTAAAAACGAGGAAAAATATTTTGAAAATATTTTGTTTGATCTCCATGTTGATGGATGGATCTATATACATGTTTAATGTATTATTTTGAGAAAATGTTTTTGTAGTTGAGCTACGATACGATTTTTAAAAGATTATCTAGAAGTACCAGGATGACGTGTATTTGGCACGAGTTTCCCTCGATGTAAGTCTGGAAACGTGCGCAGCGTAGGTGCTCTGTACCTTCAGATTAGTCTCTGTAAATTGAGTTGGTTGGGTGCTTTGTACCCTCAGGTGGTCGCCCGTAAATTAAGCGGTTCGTTATGGTGCTCCGTATAGAACTTATCATTATCTAGTGAGTCTTGAATGGCTGGGGTCCAGGGTAATGGACATGAGTTTATAGTTGCTACCTTTGTCTGCGTGACAAAGTCAGTATATAAGATCATATTCTTCTTCTTTTCCACGATGGTACATTCCGTAAGGGAACAATATTTTGATTACTATTTTTTCTTAACCGTGGTTGGTTATTTACATTATTTGTAACTCATGGTTTTAAGGATGAAAATGGTATTTTATGTTAATAAAACCGTTTTGGGAGACTGGTGTAGTCTGATGGAAAAACTTGTGGGTTTTGGATGGAAAACCTTTTGGGTTTTGTGGTTGAGTTTGCTCCCACTCTATATGATTGCATATTTCCTATTATATGGGTTTATTGTTTGTTTCTATTTGGTTTTGGCGCACGGGTGAGATTTTCTTTACAAAACCTTTTTAGGTGAGGATGTGGATGATGATCTTGAGTAGATCTAGTGATGCCCGTGCTGACGGATGATGGAAGACTGTAGTAGTTTTCTTTTTTGGTATGCCTGTTCCTGAAGGCAAGTTTTGTACGCCATAAGGCGATATACTGTATGCATGTGGAACTGTATGCCTTTGTTTATGAGAGATATCTTTTGTTAGGTATTCTATTATTTTCAACAGGCAGTTTTGAATATATAGAAACTTGTATTTTCATAAAAACTGGTGTTCGGTGGATTTTTACGTGACCCTGGATTTTGGGGCATGACAACTTGGTATCAGAGCTCTGGGTTCGAATACCTAAGAGCCATGGGAAAAGAGTTTATCACCTGGTGAGGTTGATTGTGTATGCTTGCTTGCATATGTTTAAACGTTGGTTTATAACATGTTAATAGCTTTCTGAGCATGATAGTTGTGTATATGTGGGCATGGAGGTTGAATCTCAGGATTGATGAGTCTTACCTTAGGACGTTTGGAATAACAGATTTGGAAGCTAAGTTAGAAACGCATTTGGCCAATGTGTTTTCTAGCAAGGAATCTGAATAGGTTATCCAAATGGATGAGTTCGTCTTGTTAGTTCTCCTCCATATGTGAGACGTGTTGACATGACCTTAAGTGGCTACGAGATAGCATGCTTATGTGCGTTTATGTTAGAAATAACTTGTTATAGGAAAGCTTATCCTGTTATATTGCTTTCTATAGAACTATGTCCACGCGAGGAGGACGGGGACGAGGTCATGGCTGAGGTCGTGGCCGAGGTCGTGCTTATATTCAGGTTCTAGAGGAGGGAGACGTTCATGTCCCACAAGAACAAGTGGACGGTGCTGATGTTGTCCAGGAGATGCTTGCCACTATGCGAGCTATGGAAGAAGAAACCAGGGCTAGTCTACGAATTCCTGAGCCAAGGGCTTCTGTGGCGATGAGGGAGTTTCGGCGGTTGGATCCTTCAACCTTTGTTGGGGAGTTGAACCCCAAAGTTTCTACTGAGTGGTTGGAAGTGACCATGACTATCTTCGATACTCTGGATATCGAGGAGGATGCTTTGCGGGTGAAGTTGGCAGTGTTCCAACTACGGGAAGATGCTAAGGAGTGGTGGAAGTTCACCAAGACCACTATGGATGAGATGTGGGCAAGAGTCTTCTTGGAGAAGTATTACCCAAGATCTTCAAGGGATACTTACCGAGAGGAGTTCCTCTCCCCTGTTCAGGGGAATTCGTCTGTGGTCCAGTATGAGGCCAAGTTCGCGAATCTGTCGCGGTTTGCACCAGAGATGATATCGACAGAGGAGTTGCGCACTCGGAGTTTTGAGAGAGGACTTCGACCTGCTATCAAGGATAGGGTTGTAGCTCTCGATATGGAGGTGTACATTAAGCTGGTGGAAGTAGCTATCTGGGTAGAGAACTCATTGGCAGATAGCCATAGGGTCAGAGAGGGTAAGAACTGGCAGGGCAGTTGAGATACACAGTCTCAAGGGCACATGAACAAACACCGGAGGTCGTCTGGACCTAGTTCTCATTTTGCTGGATCGTATCAGCCGCAGTCGTCTGCAACTACACTTTCAGTGGCCTTGACAAGAAGGCCAGAGCAGAGAGGGTTGATTTGTTTCCGATGCGGATAGCCGAGGCATCGTTTAGTTGAGTGCCCGCAGAAGGGCTAGGCTTAGAGTTCAGCGCCCATTCAGTCACAGGCGAGAGTCCCACCTATCTATTTTGGGTGTGGTCAGTCCGGGTACTTTCAGACACTGTCCCAGAGAGGGGAATATCCAGGGTGCGACAGGAGCGCCAGCTGCTTCATCTGTACAGAGGCGACATGCTCCGCAGCAGCCTAGGGCTCTGACTTCTAGGTTTGTTGAAGGAGGAGCTTCAGCTTAGTCAGTGAGGCAGCCATCGACTTAGGGTTATGGTGGGCAGACCAGACTGCCGCAGGCCAAGGCTTATGTTCTTGCTGGTCCATGTGCTTCCAAGGCACCAGTTGGACCTGATGCTACGGCTACTCCAGCTATGATCAGAGGTACTATTCTAGTCTTTAGATCATGGGCCAGTATTCTCATCGACACGGGAGCATCATATTCCTTTATCTCTTCTGCTTTTGCATCTGCATTGGGATTACAAATAGACCCGTTGGGTAGTGCATTGAGCGTAGAGACCCCTGTTAGTCGGAATGTGGTGTTGAGCAGAGTCTACAGATCCTGTGAGTTAGGAGTTACCGGTCGTTGTTTAGAGTTTGATTTTATCATTTTAGGCATGACCACGTTTGTTATCATCCTAGGGATGGACTGGCTGACTACTTACCGTGCCTTTATAGATTATGAGCGATGGAGAGTATCGATCTGTACACCAGAGGGTGACTGCTTCTACTTTGCAGGTGATTAGGATGAGGGCTTGATGTCTATGCCCGGTGTCACTTGGGTTCGAGGAGATTTGGGTTTTTTCTTTTCTGCGCTCAGGTTGGATGAGCCGGTTGGGGTTCGAGGAGTGTTACCCCCTGTGGTCTGTGAGTACCCAGATGTTTTTCCTGATGATTTGTTTAAGTTACCACCGAGCCGAGATGTGGAGTTCTCTATTGATCTTGTTCCAGGAGCGGCTCCCATCTCCATGCCATCATATCGCTTTGCATCGGCTGAGTTGAGAGAACTCAAGGTGCAGTTGCAGGAGTTGCTAGACAAGGGGTTTGTGCGGCCGAGTACATCACCGTGGGGAGCTCCAGTGCTCTTTGCAAAGAAGAAGGATGGTTTGTTGAGATTGTGTATAGACTACAGGAAGCTGAACCAGTTAATAGTGAAGAATAAGTATCCTATGCCTAAGATCGATGACCTGTTTGATCAGCTGAGGGGATCGCGCTGCTTTTCGAAGATTAACTTGAGGTCAGGGTATCATCAGCTGAGGATTAGGGACAAGGACATAGCGAAGACCGCTTTTCAGACTCGTTATGGTCACTACGAGTTTCTGGTTATGCCGTTTAGTCTGACGAACGTTCCAGCTACATTTATGGGTTTGATGAACTGCATCTTCCACACTTATCTGGATAATTTTGTGGTCGTGTTCGTGGACGATATTCTGGTTTATTCACCTACGAGGGAGATGCACGAGGAGCATCTACATGTTGTTTTGCAACTTCTGAGAGAACATCGCTTGCATGCGAAGTTCGAGAAGTGCGAGTTCTGGATGACATAGGTGAGATTCCTTGGACACGTGGTGTCGAAGGATGGGGTATTAGTGGAGTCGACGAAGACTGATGTAGTGATGGATTGGCAGCGACCGAAGAACGTTTTTGAGATTCGTAGTTTTCTGGGTCTAGCGGGTTATTATCGACAGTTTGTGCAGGACTTCTCTAGGCTTACAGCACTGATGACGCATTTGAAGTGGAAGGGAGTTACGTTTGTGTGGACCGAATCCTGTGAGTCAGCTTTCTAGGAGCTGAAGAGGAGATTGACCAGTGCACCGGTGTTGATTATTTCTGAGCGAGGTTTGGGTTACACAATGTACTGCGAAGCGTCACATGAGGGTTTGGGGTGCGCTCTGATGCAGGAGGGCAAGGTTGTAACTTATGGATCCTGGCAGTTGAAGACACATGAGAGGAACTACCCGACACATGATATGGAGTTGGCAGTCGTGGTCTTTGCCTTGAACACATGGCGTCACTATCTTTATGGTGAGCGTTTTGACGTCTTCTCTGATCACAAGAGCTTAAAGTACTTGTTTTCGCAGAAGGACTTGAATCTTCACCAACGAAGATGGATGGAGTTGTTACAGGACTATGACTTTGATTTGCAGTACCATCTGGGTAAGACAAATGTCGTAGCTGATGCGCTTAGTAGGAGATCTTATAGCTCGTTAGCTTTTGTGGCTATACGAGAGTGGGATATGCTTGGAGACGTTATGGAGTTTGATTTGTGTCTCAGGGAGACAAGGGGAGGTGCGACCTTTTATTCAGTAGCTTCACAGCCTGCATTAGTTGCATGCGTGTTAGAGGCTCAACGGACCGATCAGGAGGTTCAGATGATATAAGACCGCATTGCTAGTGAGAAGGACACAGTAGGATGGACGGTGGCTTCATATCAGAGTTTGAGGTTGTCAGGGCAACTGTTTATGCTAGAGTCATGCTGTGCTGAGGTGATACATGAGTTTCATCATTCACGTCTTGCGGTGCATCCAGGAGGCACGAAGATGTATCGTGACTTGCGTCATCTGTTCTGGTGGACGAAAATGAAGAGAGATGTGATCCGATTTGTTTCTCGATGCCTTACTTGTCAATAAGTAAAGGTGGAACACTAGAGACCAGCAGGATTGCTGCAGCCATTACCTATATTCGAGTGAAAGTGGGAGAATATCATAATGGATTTCGTATCAGGACTTCCACGCTCGCCGAAGGGACATGATACTGCTTGGGTTGTGGTTGATAGGTTGACAAAGTTTGCGCACTTCCTCCCTATTCGAGTGAGAGACCCAGCGGACCGATTGAGTAGATTGTACATCTGGGAGATAGTCCGATTACATGGAATACATGTGACTATCATTTCTAACCAAGGCTCGTGCTTTGCATTGTGCTTTTGGCAGAGTCTTCAGGAGGCTTTGGGGACTAGCTTGACTTTCAGCACAACTTTTCACCCACAAATCGACGGTCAGTCAGAGAGGACCATCCAAATTCTGGAGGACATGTTGAGAGCTTGTGTGCTTGATTTTTAGGGTTCTTAGGAGGATAATCAATCATTGGTAGAGTTTGCGTACAACAACATCTATCAGTCCAGTATTGGGATGGCACCGTATGAGGCCTTGTATGGTAGGCCAAGTAGATCGCCCATCTGTTGGACGGAGGTGGGTGAGACTAGTGTTTTGGGACCCAACTTAGTATGGGAGACGACAGAGCAGATTGCCGTGATTCGTCAGCGTCGATAGCTCAAAGCCGCCAGAAGAGTTATGCAGATCAGAAGAGGAAACCTTTGGAGTTTGCAGTGGGAGATCACATGTTTCTGAAGGTCTCGCCACAGAGAGGGTTGATGAGATTTGGTCATCGCGGGAAGCTATCACCACGTTTTATTGGACCCTTCGAGATCCTAGAGAGGATTGGGGTGGTAGCATACCGTCTAGCCTTGCCGTCTCAGTTAGCATCTGTGCACAACGTCTTTCACATTTCGATGCTTCAGAGGTACTAGTCTGATCCTTCACATGTGTTAGATTGGGCTGAGCTATGGGTTGATGAGTATGTCACGTATGAGGAACGTCCTATAAAGATTCTCGACAGAAAGGAGCAAGTGTTACGGGGGAGAACGATTGCTTATGTCAAAGTTCAGTGGTTTCATCACGGGATTGAGGAAGCGACTTGGGAGCTGAAGTCTAGGATGCGTGCCAGATATCTAGACCTGTTTACCTTGTGACCTTGTAGAGAATTTTGGGGGCAAAATTCCTTAAGGGAGGAGAGTTGTGAGATCCTGTACCATTTTATTTTTGATATATATAAATGATGATGTGTTTTCCTTCGTGTTATATATCATCGATGCATGGTTTACGTTTTGGAGTTATAGAACAGCATGTAGACGTGTTTTACGCTTTCTAGGACCTTGTTTAGGCTTGTTTGGTTGGCCTTAGAACTAAAAAACCGAGACCAAAATAGTAGGCTGTGATACCTTGGGTTCGGTCGACTGAACCGAAGGGTTCTGTCGACTGAACTGGACGGTGGTACATTTTTAAAGGAGCTTCAGTCGACTGAAGTGGCCTCTTCAGTCGACTGAACTGCCTTTTTGCCGAGCATATAAGTATTCTAGTGGGCTGGAACGTTTGGGAAAAGTTTGTTTCTTCTTTTCCTCTGCCTTCTCTCTACCTATTTGAGTTTCTTGAACCTAGTTTTCGACGATCAGCTTGTGGATCCCTGCTATTCACACTGTTAGCTTCGTGTTCGACCGATCATATTCCTGTTCCGACGTGGTTTGGATTTTGAGGCTTTGAGTTTCGACTCGCCGAGGTAGGATTCTAGACCTTACTATTGTACAAGAGTGTTTTATGCAATTATATGTGTTTTCACCGGGTAAAAATACATAAAATGTCATATTTATGTTTAAACCTTAGTTTTCGGGTAAAAAGCATATTTTTCACTTTTCTTAGTTTATTACATCGTATGACGTGTGATTTTATGATTTTCAAAGGGTACTCTTGAAAACGGAGAAAAATGATGGTTTTTGATGAAATCACAACACTTGGTGTCTTGGAGGTTTAGAGCTCGCCTTCGGGGTTGAGTCTCAAGTTTTGAAACATTTTGTTGAAAACGAGAAAAAAAATATTTTGAAAATATTTTGTTCAATCTCCATGTTGATGGATGGATCTATATCCATGTTTAATATATTGTTTTGAGAAAATGTTTTCGTAGTTGAGCTACGGTACAATTTTTAAAAAATTATCTAGATGTACCGGGATGACATGCATTTGGCACGAGTTGCCCTCGGTGTAAGTCCAGAAACGTGCGCAGCATAGGTGCTCTGTACGTTCGGGTTAGTCCCCGTAAATTGAGTTAGTTGGGTGCTTTGTACCCTCGGGTGGTCACCCGTAAATCAAGCGTTTCGTTATGGTGCTCCGTATAAAACTTGTCATTATCTAGCGAGTCTTGAATGGCAGGGGTCTAGGGTAATGGACAGGAGTCTATAGTTGCTACCTTTGTCTGTGTGACAGAGTCGTTACATAAGATTATATTCTTCTTCTTTTCCACGATGGTACATTCCGTGAGGGAACAATGTTTTGATTACTATTTTTCCTTAATTGTCGTCGGTTATTTGCATTATTTGCAAGTCATGGTTTTAAGGATAAAAATAGGGTTTTTTGTTAATAAAATCGTTTTGGGAGACTAGTGTAGTCTGATGGGAAAACTTGTGGATTTTGGATGGAAAACCTTTTGGGTTTTGTGGTTGAGTTCGCTCCCACTCTATATGATTGCATATTTCCTGCTTTACAGCTTTATTGTCTGTTTCTATTGGGTTTCGGCTCACTGGTGGACTTTTCTGTACAAAACCTTTTTAGGTGATGATGTGGATAATGATCTTGAGTAGATCTGGTGATGCCCGTGCTGACGGATGATGGAAGACTGTAGTTGTTTTCCTTTTAGGTATGCCTGTTCCTAAAGGCAAGTTTTGTACGCCATAAGGCGATATACTGTATACATGTTGGAACTGTATGCCTTTGTTTATGAGAGATATCTTTTGTTGGGTATTCTATTGTTTTCAACATGCGGTTTTGAATATATAAAAACCTGTATTTTCATAAAAACTGGTGTTTGGTAGATTTTCACGTGACCCCGGGTTTTGGGGCTTGACAAAATGTGTTTTTCAAATATAATTTTAAATTTTATTTTGTTATGTGTTTTTTTTACCTTGTCTTTTTGTGATGCTTTATCCTGATAAATTTAATTTTAAGCCGTTATTTGGTTTTTAATTATTTTTATCCCGTGTTTCGTTCTGAGTTTTTAGGTCTTGACTCGACCTATTAATTCGTAATTTTTTCCCGATAAATTTAATTTTAAGCTGTGACTTGGTTTTTAATTTTTTTTATCCCATGTCTCATCCCGAGTTTTTAGGTTTTGACTCGACTTATTAATTCATGGTTATCCTTCCCGGAGAAAATAATTTTAAGCCTTGACTTGGATTTTAATTATTTTTATCTCGTGCCTCCTCTCAAATTTTTAGATCTTGACTTGACCTATTAATTCGTGGTTTTTTCTCCTGATAAATTTAATTTTAAACCGTGACTTGATTTTTAATTATTTTTATCCCGTGTCTCGTCCTGAATTTTTAGGTCTTGACTCGACCTATTTATTCGTGATTTTCCTCCTGATAAATTTAATTTTAAGCTGTGTCTTGGCTTTTAATTATTTTTATCTCGTACCTCGTTTTGAATTTTTAGGTATTAACTCGATCTATTAATTCGTGGTTATTATTCCCAGTATAAATAGTTTTAAGCCTTAACTCGGCTTTTAATTATTTTATCCCGTTATCGTTTCGAATTGTTGGGTCTTGACTCAACCTAACTAATTCATTGTTGCTTTCACGGTTAAGATAATTTCTAGGATCTTGTCACGTCCCAAAACCTGGGGTCACGTGAAAATTCACCAAACACCAATTTTTATGAAAATATAGATTTTTATATATTTAAAATTGCCTATTGAAACCAGTAGAATACCCAACAAAAGATATCTTCATAAATAAAAGGCATACGGTTCTAACATGCATACAATATATCGCCTTATGGCGTACAAAAACCTACCTTCAGGAACAGGCATACCAAAAAGGAAAAAAAACTATAGAAGTTTTTCTCCACCGCGTGCACCACCAGAGCTACTCCTCATCCACATTATCACCTGAAAATGGTTTTAGCAAGAAAATTCCACCAGTGAGCCGAAGCCCAATAGAAACAGAATATAAAGCTGTAAAGAAGGATATGCAATCATATAGTGGGAGCAAACTCAACCACAAACCAAAACGGTTTTCCAACAGACCACCATGAGTCTCAAAACGGTTTTCTTTCATAAAATCCATGTTTTCAATCCTCAAAACCATAGATTGCAAATAATGCAAATAAACCACCACAGTTAAGGAAAAACGGTAACCAAAATCATTGTTTCCTCACGGAATGTACCATTGTGGAAAAAGAAAAAGAATATGATCCTATGTACCGACTCCATCACAAGGGGACAGAGGTAACAGCTATAAACTCCTGCCCATTACCCTAGACCCTAGCCGTTCAAGACTCGCTAGGTAATGACAAGTTCTATACGGAGCACCATAACGAACTTCTTAATTTATGGGCGATAACCCGAGGGTACAAAGCACCCAACCAACTCAATTTACTGGGACTAACCTGAAGGTACAGAGCACCTACACTACGCACGTTTATGGATTTATACCGAGAGCAACTTGTGCCAAATACACGTCATCCCGGTACATCTAGATAATCTTCTAAAAATCAAAAATATTTCACAAATATACATTATACATGTATATACAGATCCATCCATCAACATGGAGATCAACAAAATATTTCAAAATATTTTCTTGAAAAGCAGTTATACAACATATGTATAAACAAGATATCCAATCCATGAATCATGGAGATCAAACCAAAATATGTACAAACATATCTTCATCAAAACGTTTTAGAAATCGAGACTCAACCCAAATGGTTAGCTTCAAACCTCCAAAAATACGTTTCTCAAAGTTTTTACACATCTCTGTTTTCAAACCATCTTTTTAAAACTATGAACGTCCACAAGGCATATCATATAATAAATCTAGAAAAGCATAAAACATGCTTATTACCCCAACAAACAAGGTTTAAACATAAAAGATAACATTTGGCCAAAACGGATGAAAAATGGTTAAGAAAATTTGGCATACCCTTACTGTTTTGGTCATAACTTTTTTTACAAAAAGAAATTTATTGTGAGAGAGGTGTCATTGGAAAGAAGACTACCGGGGCTTCAATTTGAACACAGAAACGACCCAATTCTGAGTCTAGATGAGGGAGATATGATCAAAAGAAAAAGGCTAAAAAAATAGTCCTGTGGACCTGGCGCTCGTGAAGCGCTCGCCGAGTGCACTGAAGCTCCAGAACGTCCCTGTTCCGAGTTTTTTGCCCAAAAACAAGTTTTTCAACTCCCAAAACATGTGTAAACCCGAAATCAAAGCCTCCGAACACCTGCTTTGATACCAACGAGTATAATTAAACCCAAAATAACCTCAAAGCCTTGAAAGTAACTCTCAAAAATCCATTTTCAACCAACCGAAACAACAAAAAATGGTTTTAAAGAAAAACCCCATTTTATCGAACATAAACACCTTTTTCATGTGTTTTTACACGGTGAAACAGTATATAATTACATAAATCACCCTTATACAACTGTAGAATCTAGAATCCTACCTCGCTGTGTCAAAAACCTAACGCCTCAATCTACTTGCAAATTCGAGTTTCGTTAAAATCAAATTCCGTCCGGATGGATGCGAAGACCACAAAGCCAAAAGCAAGGATCCGCTATTGGATCGTTGAAAACTGAGCCCGAGCCCCCAAGAAGTTAGGGAGAAAGCAGAGAAATTTTGGAGAAAACTTAGTCGCTAAGTTTTGAAAATATCTAACGCCAGATATTTATAGGCCTCTAAAATACCTTTTTTTTTTAATTTTCAAAATTTGCACAGAAATTCCCTACAACCCTGAGAAGCAACCCCGCATTCTTAGTTTAACCAAAACAGGCATTGAAACACATAAAAGCATATTAAAGCAAAAATGCCAAAAAGGCGTCAAAACACCGAATATGCTTATATATAAAAAAAATGAAACGGTACAGGGTCTCACATATTTTGACTCGATCCTGTTGATTATTTTATTCCCGGCCAAGTTCTCAGATCTTGACTCGATCTTTGACTTGATGCTTCCTTTAGATTTTGACTCGATCTTTAGGGCTTGTTTGATCATATCGATGTTTACATCGTGTTAGCACCTGTATCGTGTTTATTCTCTTGCATATGTGCATTTGCCCCATAAACTACGTTTTGGTCTGATCCCTAACAAAATGGTACGTAGGCAGCTCCATGAAAATTCGAGTACGACCAACATCATATGCACGCTTATGTGTTTGTAGCCTGAGATTGACGGCTCGGTCAAATGGATGTTTTCTCTAGATTTTTTATATAACTTGCATCACGCGTTGCTAAGCAAGTTATATCAAAGAGGGGCAACTATAGACACCTCAATTTGACCCCGCCCAATCTTCGGTGAATCTGATGATGAAAACAGTTAGAATGGTGCCTCAGTACAATCCTTGAAAAATAATCCAAGCTTGGTATTTGAACCTAATGATCAGAACCTTCAAACCAATGAAATCATTTTGAACTGCCAACTCCACTGTGGCGACCGCCAAGAGAACCTTTTGAAAACTTTCACTTGTTGTGGCGACTTCCAACTTCCATTGTGGAGACTGCCAATAGAACTTCTTGAAAATCCTAGCCAAAGTGGGGACCGCCAACTCCAATATGGCGACCACCAGCTTGCATAGTAGCGACCGTCATAAGAACTTTTTGGAACCTTCCCATTTGTGGCGACCGCCAACTCCTAACCTGGTGATTGCCAACTCCAGATGGCCTGACGTGTCCCAAAATATGTCAACCTTTCATTGGTTGAGGAATTATATAAATACCGTACTTCCTGGTATGTTTTTAGGATAGAACTTTAGAGAGAGCTCTGCCGAGTCACCTAGCAATTTCGAACCCCAACACCAAAATCCTGCCGAAGTACTGAGAGCCAAACCTCTTACACCAACATTGAAACCCTAACTTGGAACTTGAGGATCGAATTGCCTATCACCATTCAACGACTTGAGGATTCACTAGTAATTCAGGTATTCTGTTTGGATCCTTGGTCCTTCTAACTCCATTTTCTGCCTCTTTTGACTGACCGGGTTAATTTGATTGTTTTATCTTAACTACGTTCTTACATTGCTTATAGTTACTATATTTATGTTTAAATTAAATCTTTAGCTTATTTGGCTTACTTATTTTGTTTATTTGCTTACTTATATTAAATTTGTAAAATATATTAAATAGTACTAACATAATTTAATAATACGACTAACGATGTTTTTATTATTATAATTCAAGCACTTACATGTATATGGATGTAACTGTCAATATTGCACCCATATTTTATTTTTCACTTTTCTTGTAGAATTAGTTTAATGTTCCTTTACAAATATTTTCTTTTCTTTTCTTTTCTTGTAATAGTAGTTTAATGTTTCTTTTTTTTTTAGCATTAGTTTAGTGTTCCTTTACAAGCATTTTTTTTTCTTTTCTTTTCTTGTAATATTAGTTTAATGTTCTATTTTTTTTTTCCTTTCTTTTTCTTTAATTATTAGCTTTATTTTTCATGTAATGTTCTATCTTATTTTTCTTTTAATATTAGTTTTATTTTCTTTTCATAATACTTATTTTATTTTTCTTTTCTTTCATTTTGCTAATCTAAAAAACCACAAAAAGTCTTTTATGTTAATTAATATTTTTCTTTTTTTTTCTTTTTCTTATTTTCCTCTTTTAAATGGTAGTGTAATTCTCTCCTTTATTAAATTGTAGTTTAAACCCTCTTATTCATTTCATTTCATTCTTTTTCTTTTCTTCTTTTTTGTTTCATTTAAAATATAAAATTTAAATAGTTAAATTTTCTTTTTTTTATTAGTTTAATATCATTTTTTAACGTTTTATTTTAGCTTAATTTTCTTTTGTAAATTTTTTCTTTATTTTTTGTGTTTTGTTGTCACCTTTTTTATTTTAGTTACCTTTATACAATTTGATAACATGCATGATAGTTTTGGAGAATATTTTGTTTATTTTATATTTAGATTATCTTAGGTATTTTTAGATATTGACTCATGTTAATTTTTAGAATAATTTGAACTTAATGATTCTAGGATATTTTTATTTTTTTAAAATCATTGCATGAGAGTGTGCTTCATGTATCTTTTCTTATTTGCTTTGTTTTGGTATTTTATATACAAATACTATATTTTTTTTATATTTAATTTTGGATGTTCCCTCTTTGTCTTCATTTTCTTTATTTGTATACATTTGAGAAATCTTATTAAAGAACCAATGATGATTAGTAGAGGCCAACCTTACAGTTGGGCGAAATGGATGCCTAACACATTTTTCGATTCATATCTTAGCCCTCGAACCCATTTTCTCTCGTTAAACGCTTTTTAAGATCAGTAGCTATTTTTTTTCTTGATTTTTTTTAAAAATCAAGTAGCGACTCTATTTTTAACAAAAGGAGTTTTTAAATTTTGGCTTTTAAAGTGTTAAAATATTTTCTAAACATTCTTTGGATTCTCTTGTTTTTTACCGTTTCCAAATTCCAAAATCCCAGCACCACACCAACTAGGTCATCACTGACTGCATGGGCGTTGACAAATTAACACTCAGACTCTCGACTCTCAAGTCAAGGTCAAACACGTGATCACGAAATCTAACTCCTATTATTTCACCACCCGAACCGCCTTCACCAAAATACAAATATCACAATAATATGCATTTATCACTTAGGGCAAAACCTTTCAAAATAAATGAAGGTATATAGCCAATATCACAATATTTTTAAATATCTAAATTTTTAAATATTCTAATTCCATCAATCACGGTACCAACCCTAAGGTTCAATTTTCATTTTGTTCTTAAAATAAGACGGTAAACCCCTTAAAACTCAATCCAATAATGAAGTGATATGACATATGCAACTGCTATTTACAATTTACAGGTATAAATAGATCATGACTTAGGCTAAAATGACATATGTATATACTTTGCATGGAATTATAAAATTATGAGTATGTAATACAAGTATATAAAGCACAAGTGATAATTCACGAGACATAGATTCAATTTAACGGCATGGATTCTATTCATCAATTACTCATTTTAATACACCAATCATCTAACATAATTCATTTAAAGTCCATATCTCTAAGTCCTACAATGTGATATGTCACTTATACGCTTAGCCAAATTAAGAAAAATATACAAGTGTCAAATTAAAATATGTAACAGTGTTTTGGGGTACCTAGACATAGAGTTAAGTTCTGATTTTTAGACACTATTTAGATAAAAAATATTTTTTACAACTTTCATGTTTAACACTAAGGTCAGATCTTAGGATAAAAGGGTCGTTTATATCATTTTAAAGAAAACCATTCAACACTTGATAGAAAAAAATAGAGAATTTGGGCCTTTGTTGGCCTCGGGTTTGGGGTATCAAAACAAGGGCTATGAGTCTGCTTTTTGGGTATGTTTTAGTTTAAGGTGTCTCCTACAAGTTTTATATTTTGTGCTAAGACTAGTTGTTTAGAACAAGTTGATAATTTGGCCATTTTATAAAATGGGTTCAGTTAGTAATAAAAGGTTTAGCAGAATCTGTTTTTAACAGAGAATGCATAAGCCTTTTGGGGTCTCACAGATAGTGCCTTAGGATTTTAGGGCAAAGATGACTGCAACTAGTTCTAGGTTGTGGGTAGGGTAATTTTGCTCCTGCGGTCTAAGCTACCTTTATTGGCCTAACAAGGTTTCAACGACCATTTTGATGATAACAAACCTAAGTATCTAATTGTCCAAATTGAGATTATTTACAAAAAATATATATTTAGCACAATCAAATATACAAAGTGGAACCCATGAAGCAAAATTCAAATCAAACACATTGGCTACAAGGTTTTGGAGCAATGCACAAATAGAAGAATTGAAGACCAAGTTTTAAATTTCATTTTAGTATTTATGTAAATTCACAAAACTCATAGTTATATCTCTTGAAGCTCATAGGAATCCTAAAAATTTATAAAAATTATTTTCCAAAACAAAGAGGTGTTCAAAACCATTTTTCAAAATCAAAGTTCTAAACTTTTAATAGTTCAGCCAACTAATGCATAGCATTCAGTCTAGTGAAATTGAACTGCCAAAAAGGAAATTAGATCTGAAGCAGTTCAGTCTACTGACCCAAAAGGTCTAGTCGACTGAATGGTGGTATGGGTAATCCAGTCGATTGAATTGGCTACTCCAGTCGACTGAGTTGGCTTAATTCTGAATTTTTTGCTGAAACGGCTTGTTTGACATTTTCACATTTAGCCAAACGGTTAGTCCGGACATTTGGCTTATAAATAAAACTCTTGAGCTCTGGTTTTACTCACTTCAAGCATTCCAATCAATTGTCTCATACTCTTACTTCTTGTACTACAAATTCTTGAATTTCAATTATATTTTTGAGAGAAAAATATTAAATTTCTCATAGAGCTTCATTTGATATATTCTTGAGAAGTGAATTAGTGTGTTTATTTCTTGTACTCATCTACTCTTTGAATGAGCATATTTCTTGTAAAAATTCATTTCATTCTGTTGTATTTGAGAAAGGTATTCGTGAGACCCTGAACCTTTGAATTTTGAGTTGTTTATACACATGACGTGTTTTTTTTAGTATGTGAATAGCCTCGTTGCATGGTTTATGCTTTAAAGTTGAAGAACAGCATGTATAAATGTGTTATACGCTTTTTGGGGTTTGGTAGAGGCTTGTTTGGCTTGTGTTTGGACCAAAAACCTTGTTTTGCTTCGAAAAATACACTGCCCAGCAATTCAGTCGATTGGAGGGCTTAGCCCAGTCGACTAGATCGAAAAATTTGAGTTTAGTCTATTGGACATGGGGGTTCCGTCGACTGGACAGAAGTTTTTTGGCATTTCTATAAATATCCCAGTGGCGGAGATATTTATTCAAAACCTTTCTTAGAAGCTAAGTTACCCCTTTTCTCTGCCTTCTCTCCTGCTTTTGAGGACCCGGGGCTTAGTTTTTTGTTGGTTTCTTTATGGATCCTTGCTATCAGGGACGTAGGCTTCACATCCATTCGAATAGATTCTCGTTTTGACGAGGTTCGATTTTTGACTCGCCGAGGTAGGATTCTAGACACTACTACTGTAGAAGGGTGATATATGTGGTCATATGTGTTTTTACAGGGTAAAAAATACATCAAATGTGATTTTCATGTGTAAACCTTGATTTTGAATAAAAGTTGATTTTTTTGCCTTTTCTTGGTTGTATACATGTTTCGGATGCGTGGTATCCGTAGTTTTCAAAAGGAGATTTGAAAACGAGGTGTTTTGTGAAAATGGTGAAAAAACGTATTTTTAGAGGTTTGGAGCTAATCCGCGGGGTTGAGTCTCATCCTTTAAATGTTTTGTTAGAAATGGTTGTTGATCTCCATGGTTGATGAATTGGATCATTGTGACACCCCGTTCCCCGGGCATGTCAGGACATATGTAACTATAAATAAGGAACATATTCTAGCCGAATGTTCATAAATACATAAGATAACTATTACATCATTAACGGTTCAGAGATTGTTCAAAATACTTAATAAGTACAGTCATCCAGAAAACTTAACAAAAGTTACATCATGTCCGTGGAAAACTTGAACAAAAGATCAAAAAGAGACGTCATACGTCTTCAAACTGCGTCGTTGGGATCAACCTGCTCCTGCCGCTCTCCCTCTTCTTCACTGAACCCACCTTCCTCAAAGGGTCCCTCTTCGTCACCTGTGGCATAAATGCCATGAGCCGGAGCTCAAAATAAAATTTCCTAAACCGTCTAACAAACTCGCGACAAGATATTCCACAATGCATATCGTATAGCACCCAATGCGAAGTTACAGGCTATTTATCATTTTCAACAGGATGAACATATATAAGAACAAAAGAATGAGTGTGTGATGCAAATGAATGCAATGCAGATGCCCAATCCCAAGCACTTCCAGAACAGTATCATGAATTTCACGTCAGAAATTACAGAGTAGACTTAATGGCTCTTGATCACCTTAACCTATCCTCGCCTCGTTGCAAATAGTAAATTTTCATTGTCGAGCTTTATGCCACAGCTATTTTACTCGATGAAAACGGCGTGGGGACCGACCTTTATCTAATTTTACCCATCTTTATTCCAGGTCAACCAGTCCCACCTTAAGAACAAGGATACTCATTAGGTGTCAACCCAAAGTCTAAATTAAAGCTAGTGACGAACCCATGGTGCCTAAACCTCCTTTTTATAATCAAAACCTCTAATTCAATCTCACATCTGGCAACTAGGGATGTTCTAGATCCACAACCACAGTACAACAATTTCCATGTCACCCAACCCAATCAATAGATACGAAGGGGACTCCGATAACCTAAGATGAAATGGAGAAATGCTCATGACGTGCAATACGCTTCTCGTGTACAATTAATCGTTGCATGGTACATAAACATGACATGGCACATGGTACAACTTGCTAAAGCATTAAGTACAAGCGTGTGAAGCATAATCACAACTTAAGCAACTTAGACTCGAACCATTGGCATGGGTTCATCTTATTAAAAGAATTATTTTCATACACTAATTACTCACAAAGTTTATATAGGATTCACATACTCAAGCCTCATAAGCAACACACCATTCAAACACTTAGCCAATTTTAGGTACAAGTTTTAATTGCTAATTTTAAGGTTGCGACAGCGTTTTGAAATACTTACACATATATTTAATTTTTGATATTTTAACACCAATTAGCTAAAAATATTTTCTATAACTTTTATGTTTATCACTAAGGTCAATTCCTAAAGTAAATAGGTCATCTATTTTATTTTAATAAAAACGGTTCAACAATTTACAGAGAAAAACATAAGAATTGAGGCTCTGTTGGCCACTATTTTGGAGCATCAATTCAATGGATATAGCTCTAATTTTTGGTGAACTTCTAGCTTAAGGTATCCCTTACAAGTTTCATGTTTTGAGCTAGGGCAAGTTATTTGTAAAAAGTTTGAGATTTTGGCCAATTTATAAAGAGGGTACAGTCAGCCTAAAAAGGGTCGGCAGAGTGTGTTTTTAACAGAGAATATTTAAAACCTTTGGGGTATCATCCAAGCGTATTTTGGGCTGGGTTTTTTTCAGTAATTAATTTGATATGTCAGCTACAAAGTTCATGTTTACCACTTCTTGATTTGGCTTCTAAAAAGTTAGGTTTTAGGTCTCACAAAATTGTGTGACGGAGAGGTCTGTCAGTCACTGAACCTCAACAGTGACTTTGGGAAGTGTTTTGACCCATCAAGACTTGATATTGTTAGTTCATTTTTGGTGGACGGAAAGATAAATGTGTCCTTTACATGTTTTTTGTTTCGAACTAAGCTCGGTTCTCAATCTAACTTAAGGTTTTTAGGTCTGCAATTCAGAGTGGTCAAGATCTGGCACTCTTTAGAAAAAAATGAGACATCTGGAGTTCTACCCAACGAAATCATTTCAAACAAATTTTTTATGAAATATAACTCAAAAATATAGATCTGGACACAAAAATCACTTTAAGACCATTTTTTTACATTTAGTTATGATTATTTAAAGTTGGTGGAAAAAAATGAATAAGTCCAGAAAATTAGGCTACTTAGGGTTTTGGTTGCTTAGCTTATATTGTGTGCATTTTTGACATGTTATCTTTGCATGAATGTTATACACTTACACAAATCAAAACTCCAGAATCTGTTTAGGCCATAAAACTCAAAAATACACAAATGCAAATACATACAAGGCTTACTCATACTTGAACAGTCCCTAAATCTCTTTTACGATGCCTTTTTGACTCATTTCTTATTTTATCTTCTTAGGGTTTGTTATAGAGATGGATTGAGGGTTATCTTGGGGGAGAAGACCAAAGGATTTGAGGGAGTTGCTTACCTTATTTAATGCTCAAAAAGGTTGAAAAGAAGTGGGACTTGGCTTTAATGTAGCTTCCTTGGATTTTTCTCCCTTTTTCTCCTTCTTTCTTCTTCTTTCTTTCCCTCACTTTGAAGAATGTCTAACACTACATAATCTGGTCCCTCTACATTAATTTTTAAATAATTATTTGTTTACTTTGGTTGAGCTATATTATTATATTATTATATATATTACTTGTATAAAAAGTATTGGATCAAATTGTGCTCAAGAAGCTGGTCATGCAAGGGCATTTTTGTTATTTTATTGTTATTTTATATTTTATTAATTAATTGTGTATTAATATCTAATTTTAGGTGTTCATGTGTCAAATTTTAAATTTTTAAAATTTTTTGCTGTACTAAGAGCAAAATGGTCATTTTACCATAGTTATGAGAATTTTTGATTTTTAATTTAATATCTTATGTTATTTACTTAATTTAAGCTGTTTCGAGACTTTTCTAAGAATTAGGGCTTTGTTTCTGAGTATTTGGTCTCTTTTAGGGTTTTCGGGTCATAATTAGGGTTTCGTGTTACTTTGGATTTTCGGACTAATTAGGGCTTAGATCGTTCTCATTATCTATCCGTCACTAATACTAGAATTTGGGCTTAGATCGTTCGCGAGTAGTTACAATCCGGACTGTTACAACTAGGATCCTGGTCAGGTTGTTACAATCTAGGTGGTTACTACTAGGGTTTGGACCAGGGTGTTACAATCATTTTATATATGTGTTGTATAAACTGTTTTACGAGTTTTCGTAGTTGAGCTATGGTGGATTTTTAAATATTTTCTATAGATGTGCCGTGACAATGTGTGTTGAGTTGGGCCACAATTGCTCCGTGGTGGAAGTCCAAAAACTTGCGTAGAGAGGTTCGCTACGGTCCTTCGAGTTAATCCCCTTAAACATGGTTTGGTTATGCTTCGTCCATCGGTTGTGAAAATCTGTAAAGAAGTAGGTTGCCCCGTGAGTGGCTTTATTGTAGTAACTCCCATATAGAACTTGTCATTACTTAGCAAGCCCATGAGTGGTATTAGAGTAATGGGCAGGAGTCTATAGTTGTTACCGTTGTCCTATGTGGCAGAGTCGGTACATAGGATTACATTTTATCTTTCTCCTTGGTTGAATGGCCTGAGTGGAGCATACTATATTTTTACAGCTTTCCCTTAATTGTGGCATAATATCTGTTAGGATGATATGCATAGTTTGAAAGACGAAAAATGTGGGGTTTTATGAGATAAAATCTTTTTGAGACTCGTGTGAGTCTGATGAAAAACTTGTGATTTTGGAAGGAAAACCTTTTTGGCTCCTATGGTTGAGCCCGTATGCTTATGATTGCATAGCCTTCTTTACAGTTTTACTGTCTATTTTCTATTGGGCTTTAGCTCACGGTGTGAGATTTTGCTGTAAAACCTTTTTAGGTGAGCATGAGGAGTTGACCTATATTCTTGTGGTGGCCGAAGACTAGCTATAGTTTCCCTGTTATGACATGTACTTTTACATGTAATGCCTGTTTTAGAATGTGAGTTTTATACGCCTAGAGGCGATATATTTATTCATGTATGAGATTACATGTTTACAGTTTATGAGAGTTGAACTGTGGAGATTTTTATCCAAATGATGTATATTTTTGAGTTGATGGTTTTCCAACTGCAAATCTTATTTTTTTAAACAGTGTTTGGGTGGGCTTTCGCGTGACCCCGATGTTTGGAGCGTAACGACTTGGTATCAGAGCTGTTGGTTCGAATACCTAAGAGCCATGAAAAATAGGGTACATCACCTTGTGAGGATATGTGGGCTTGATTGCATATGTTCAAGAGTTTTCTTACATAAGCATGATACCTTGTTTAGCTTGCGGTGTATACGTGGGTATGGAGGTTGGACCTTACGATTGATTAGTCTTGCCTTTGGGCATTTGGATTGACAAACTTGGGAGCCATGTTAGAGACGCATTTCGCTGACGTGATTTCTAGTTGGGAATCTAAGTGGGTTATCCAGATGAACGAGTCTTTCTTGTCGGTTCTCCTCGGTATGTGAAATGTGATGACATGATCTAAGTGGCTATGTATTAGCATGCTTATATGTGATACATCTTTTACGTTAGCAATAACATGTTGTATGGATTCTTATCTTGTTATGTTGCTTTCGTATAGAATTATGTCCACGTGGGGAGGACGAGGCTGTGGTCGAGGCCGTGGCCATGGTTCTGGCCGAAGGGACATTCCAGTCCCAGATATTGGGGATGCTAACGCACCCCAAGGACCTGTTAATGAAGACCTGATGCGTGAGATGGTATGCTCCATCCGGTAGTTGGCTGAGGCCTCTAGGGGAGAGAGAGCATAATTGAGCCGAGGGCGATGGTCGCAATGCGTGAGTTTCGCCGTCTGGACCCTCTTACCTTTTCTGGAGATCCTAACCTCACGGTGGCCACTGAATGGCTGGAGCTGGTTAGCAGGATTCTTTGATACTCTTCAAATTAAGGATGATGATCTGCGGGTTTCTTTTGCTGCCTTCCAGCTGAGAGGGAGTGCTCACATGTGGTGGAAGTTTTCTAAGACTACAGTGAAAGGCACTTGGGAGGCATTCACAAAGGTATTTCTGCAACAATACTTTTCGATGACTTTGAGAGACCGTTACAAAGAGAATTTCCTATCTCTGACTCATGGGAATATGATAGTGGTTCAGTATGAGGCCGAGTTTACTAGCCTATCTTGGTTCGCACAGGAGATCATGCCTACTAATGAATTCTGGGCAAAGAGATTTGAGAGGGGTTTGAGGCCCAATATCGGAGAGAGAGTGGTGGTATTCCAAATGTAGGTCTTTACAGGGTTGGTACAGATGGCCATGAAGGTGGAAAATACTCTGAATGAGACACGTAGAGATAGGGACAGTAGGGGTCAGCCAGGTGGGGGACGCGCACAAGATCGGAGATGCAGGGATAAGCGTCAGCGGACATCTGGTTCGAGTTCTTATCCGGTGGGGTCGTATCAGTCACAGTTTTCTGTACCCACATCTTCCGTGGTCTCAACGGGAAGGTCGGAGCAGAGGGAGCTTATTTGTCATAGATGCCAACGGCCTGGGCATCGTGCTGCAGAATGTTAGAGTACAGCGCCTGTTCAGGGATAGTCGCAGTCGCAGATGCAGGGGAGGGAGACAGTGGTATGTTTTGAGTGTGGACAGTTAGGGCACATCCAGAGGAACTGCCCCAGAGGAGGGAGCATGCGGAGTACAGTTGGAGCACCTATTACTCCATCTGCCCACGGACGCCAGCCATCTAGATTTGTAAAAGGGGGTGCATCAGTGCAGTCAGGCAGACATACATTCTATAGTTCAAGGCCACAGTGGACAGGCCAGAGCTTTTGTTCTTGTAGATCCCAGATCATCCAGAGCACCGGTCGTGCCAAATGCTGCTGCTACCACCTCCATGATCAGAGGTACTCTTCTAGTCTATAGATCATGGGCTAGTGTTCTTATCGACATAGGAGCATCGCATTCGTTTATGTCTTCTACTTTTGCATCTTCATTGGGGTTAAAAATAGACCAGTTGGATAGTGCTTTGAGTGTGGAGACCCTAGTCAGTGGGCATGTGATGTTGAGTCTTGTCTGTAGATCTTGCGTGTTGGAGGTTGCCAGTCGTTATTTAGAGTTCGACTTTATTATTCTAAACATGACCACGTTTGTTGTCATCCTAGGGAAGAATTGGCCGAATGTGAGACCCTGAACCTTATAATTTTGAGTTGTTTGTATACATGACACTTTTATGTCAGTATATGATAGCATCGATGCATGGTTTATGCTTTAAAGTTGTAGAAAAGCATGTGTAAATGTGTTTTATGCTTTCCCAGACCTTGGTTAGGTGGGTTGGGTTGGTTTTTTGCTTGAAACACAGCAGCAAATTCTAGTACGCCTCTGGTGTGGGGTTCGGTCGACTGGGGGGTTCAGTTCGGTCGACTGAACTCACTAGTTCGGTCGACTGAATAGTTCAATTTTTGGTTTTCTATAAATAGACCAGTGGCGGGTTTTTTGATACAAAAACCTTTCTTCGGACTTAAGAAACCCCTTTTCTCCTCCTCTCTAGCTTTAAGGGCCCGGGACTTGGTGTTGAGTTGATTCCTTCGTAGATCCTTGCTATCGGGGCCGAGGGCTTCGCATCCCTCCGACCAGATTCTCGTTCTGATGCCATTTAGTTTTGAGACATTGAGTTCTTGACTCTCTGAGGTAGGATTCTAGACCCTACTACTGTATAAGGGTGTTCTCGATTTATCGGATGGGTGGGTCGGCTATAAACTAGTCTGGAGAAGGTTAAATTGTACTATATGGTGGTGTCGCAAATCCTTTGATGTGAAGCTTTCGTTTCTAACTTTGGATTGCTTACGGCCTAGTTCTTATTTGTCAAGACCTTTGAAAAGATATAGTTAGTTGAATAAGCCCTTACTTAACCATTCTTGCAAACGGGAGCCTCGATCTTCAAAACTTTATTAAACACGGACGTTGATAGATATTCTAAGCCATGACATCATGAAGAAATCTTCTTCACTCTTGAAGAGGTGTTAAGAGATTTTCGTACATCATCTCAGTTTCCCATGAAAGCGCTAAGGCCTAATGACGTAATATCCTGACGATCGTTGTTACCCATAGATTTATGGGGCAAGATTTTTGAAGGTCGATAGTAAAAAACATGCGCAGGGTTAGAACAATTTAGGGTGGAACCCAGGTGGTTCAAAGATAGGTTGGATGAGGTCAAATGGTCATGGTTAAGGCAACTACCGTTGACACAAATTGGGTGGTCATTTGGGGTTCAAATGTAGGAGAAACAAGAAGAGGACAATGAACCATACTTTAAACAAGTGTCCCTGGAACTAATCCAGTACAATTAAGTTATGATAAAGGAGATGTCAAAAGGGGCATCTTAACTACATACTTTGCCCTGAAGTTACGTCGGCCTAACGTACATCAATTCAAGCATCCAAGTCAACTTCCCAAGTTGGGATTTCAAGAGTGTACAAAGAATTCACAAAATCACTACAACAGACTATGGTTTCAAAGTTAAGAGAAATGAACAATGGCAAAATATTATATCAATGTCGAATGTTTAGAACGGGTACTTAACAAAGAATTGATATCAAGTTCTTCAAGAGAAGAGTTAGTTCAAGTATGATGACTCGAATTGGAGGAGAATCAATATGCAAATACCGGTCATTATCGAGGCATGAAAACTTTGAGGACAAGGGTATTTTCTAGAGTTGAATTTCTAATAGGGTTCTCAACAAGACTTGGGTGTATAAAGGTTATCGACGAACGACACTTGACGGTACCATTGAGGACTGATGATATAAGAAGGAAGGACATACAAAAGAATTTCAAAATGTTGAACGAGAAAAGAATTCATAAGGATGAAGTTGCAGGGTTCTAACGGTGTCTCTCAAGGTGATATCTAAAACTTGTTCTAGTGCGTACTCATATCTACGCCTCTTAAAAGAAGATAACTCGTTGCATGAATTTGCGATCTTCGATCCCGATGGTCATACCTATCCTTCGCATGTAGATTCCCTGCTACTTCTGATCCCGGTAACGTCCTTCCATGACTTGCTATAAGACTCAGGCATAGAAGATTTTAGTTCTTATAATGTATGGACGATAATAATAATTAATACAACGCCTCCTACAGAGCTCCAACGTGAAAGAATGCATGGTTTCCCATAACCCAAGGCCTAAAGGGTCATTAAACCTAAGCTCTGAAACCAACTGTGACGCCCCGTCCTCCGAGTACGTCGGGATATACATAAATATAAATAAAAGGATATTCTAGCCATTCATTTATATTTACATATGTTAGTTATTACATCATAAACTAATTTTGGACTATTTAAAAGTACATAAGTATTACAGTTCCACCAAAAAATTTCAGCAATTACACTAAACACGAGAAATCTAAATATAAAAACGAAAGAAGAAGCTTCAACTCCTCAGAATGCATCAGCTGGATTCGTGTGCTCTTGGGACTCGCCCTATTCTTCAAACTCTTCTTCTCCCTCTGAGATGACTTCCTCCAAGAACTCCTCCTCACCTATGGCACGAATGCTATGAACCAAGGCCCATAAGCAAAACACTATAACCTTCTAACAAATCTCACAGCACAAAATTCACCGCAACACATACCATATAACACCCAGTACAGTTTATAGTCAAGGAGGTAGAAAAATTTATGACAGATTGCATATAAGTCAATAAACATGCATGTATGAAATGCATATGCCCAACCCAACATGCACCCAGATAAGAACAAGAATTTCAGGCCGGGAATCACCAGATTCGACTTAATGGGACTTGATCACCAAAGCCATCATCGCGCCTCATTGCGATTAGTAACCACATCGCCTGGCATCATGCCACAACTATTTCACTCAATGGCAATGGCGTGGGGCCCGCGCTATACTCCAGGCCAACAATATCCAATAAACCATTTCCCACACTGGGGACGCACCTAGGGTGTATAAACCAAACCAGTATCACCGGGGATGCACCAGGGTGTACAAGAGGAAATCATCCCAAGCGGTTTGTCCCACCTTAAGACTCGTGATGCCTTCGCCGGTGTCAACCCAAAGTCTAAGAGAATTCAAACCAGAATGCTAGCGACGAGCCGATGGTGCCCAACAATATCCACGATAAACCATTTCAAACATCGGGGACGAACCCATGGTGTACGAGGGGAATATATCCCAAAATATTTTCGAAAATGACAACCAGGGACACCCTAGACTTAGAATCATGAAAGACAACCCAACGTAACCCATCCATATATAAATCAACCAAACGAATTCTGAGTGGCACCATTATTCTCCCGTATGTTAAGTTCCCGCACATCAACGTTCCCGATCACTACGGCATATAGCGACAATTTGGTTCAAAACGTGATACGGCTCAGGACGTAACACGGCTCAGGACATACATGGCCCAAAATTATCCATACTCGACACAACAATTGAATGGTACCATTACATTCCCATACATTAGGTTCCCATACATTAGTGTTCCCGATCACTACGGCGTACAGCGGTAGTTTAGCTAAAGACGTGACACGGCTCATGATATAACACGGCTCAAGATGCACATGGCCTATTGTCAACACCCCCATAACGGTTTACACATATGGACTTTAATATGCCAAGGTGGAAGTGACAATGCGTCTTATGTAAAAGATGGATCTCAAGTGCAACAATTTATAGCATGGCATTAACATGGCAAGATTCATGGTACAACGCGCAAAGCATAAGGTACAAGTATGTGAAGCACAAGCTACAATTCTCAAGATATGATTCAAATATGATAGCATAGGTTCTAAATCATCATACATTCTCTTAAAAGCACTAATCAACTAATTCAAACCAATAATCATATAGAACTCGGGTCTCATAGTGATAGGTATCCAAACACACAATTAATAAATTTTAAGGCCAAAGCCAAGTATTAAATTAAACGGGGCAACAAGGTTTTGGGGTATCTAGACTTGGAATTAAGCTATGATTTTTATACACCATTTAGATAAAAATATTTTCTACAAGTCTCATGTTTATCACTAAGGTCAAATCCTAAGACAAATGGGTGAACATTTTATCCAAAGCAAAAACGGTTCAGTACTTTCTCCAGATTTTTACCAAAAGCAAGTTTCTGTTGGTCTCGGTTTTGGGGTAACAAATGAAGTCCAAATGTCCCCATTTTTTATTATGTTCTAGTTTAACATGTCCCCTACAAGTTTAATATTTAGAGCTAAGGGTAATTGTTTGAAGCAAGTTAGACTTGTTGGCCATTTTTAAAAGTGGGTTCTGTCAGCCGCCAAAACTCAGCAGAGCCAGTTTTGGATAGAGGGTTTTTGGTTATCATCCCAAAGCTTTAAGGTCTGATTTTTGGGCAAAGAACACGTCAATATGTTAGCTACAAAGTTTATGTAGACCACCTTTCGAATAGGTCACTAAAAATAGGTGTTTTGGGCTTTATAAAAATATGTGACAGAATGTTCCTCAGAGGCTCAAAATCAATAGAAAGTTTCAGAGGAGTTTTAGCATACCAAACCTCAATATGTTTTCTCATTTTTGGTGGGTAGATTGGCATACATGTTATCTAAACCTTTCATGTTTTGACCAAAGTTTTGATCTCATTCTAAACTAGGGTTTCCAAGTCGGTGGTGTTGACTGGTCAGAAAATGACACACTTTGGTAAATTTTTAATATCTTGAGTTCTGGTTATGTAAATGAGTTAAAACTAACTTTGGATGAACGATAACACAAAAATATAACTCTGGACATAAAAATCATACTTAGATCAATTTTCTACAATGATTTATGGCATTTCAATTCTCAGGGCAGAAACATTAAAGTTCTAGAAAATCAAGCTTCTTCGGGTTTAGGTCCTCTACTTATGTTATGTCAAGTTTTGGTTCTATTTCCTTGCATGATTGTGTTTCAAACTTAAATATCAACACTCCAGCACCCTTAGAGATCATCAAAGTCAGAGATATCAACATACAACAACATCTCATATCATTCATAAACAAAACAGCCCCTAAATTCCAACTACAACGCCTTTTCGATTTTGATTTCGGTTCTTGATTTTAAAGTGTTCAAAGGGATGGGTTAAGGGATATTTTGAGGGATCTTAGATACAAGATTTAGAGTTTTACTTACATGTTTGGGAGATCAAAAGATGGTGAAAAACTTAGTAGGACTTGGCTTTAAAATCATGGTCTCCAAATGCCCCTTTCTTGGATCCCTCTTTCTTCTTCTTCTCCTTTCTTCTCTCAAACCTCCATGGACCCTCAACAACTACTATATTCTGGTCTTCCTCCCTCTCTCTCCACCGAAATATTCAAGGGAAAGAAGGTGTTTGGGCTTTATATAGGAAGTGTTAGGGAACATGGCATTTAAAGGTTTTGTACTTCTCTATCTCCTTCACATGGCTTATTTAATGTAGTTCAAGAGGTTAGGAGACAAAATCAGGTTTTTGGGAAGCTAAACACAGCTAGGGACCAGTTTGGGGGACAAAAATCTGATCCCCCATCAATCAAAAGATTTGCCTCGGTTTTCGTGCCCCTATTGTGCAAAAAAATTTATTAAAAGTTAATTTGATGTATCTTTTTGGTGTCTTTTACTATTGAGACTTATTATTTTGATATATTTATGAGAAATATAGTATTTTCATATATTATCATAGTTTTCATAGTAATTGATTAAATATATGTAATCTTTTAAGTCAAATTAAGCTGTTTTGGCAATATATGACTTTTTGCCTTATTTTGTTGTGTCTAAAATTTAATAATAATTTGTTTGCTTTTGTTGATTTATAACACTATATTATTAAATATATTACTTTTTCAACAAGTATGAGATCATCATAATGCTTCATTTAATACATTTCTCATCATTTAAAGCTAAAAAGAAGCAAAAAAGTCACTTTTTGAAAAATTCCCCAAGGTGGTCGGCCATTAAGGAGCATTTTTCTCATTTTTTATATTATTTTATCTTTTACCACTTAATTGTACTTAAATTCTTGATTTAAGATATCCATATGTCAAAATTTAGATTTTTAAGGTTTTTTCCTGTACTAAGAGCAAAATTGTCATTTTACCTTATTTATGAGGATTTTGATTTTTAATTCATTATTTCATGATATTTATTTCATTTAGAATGTTAGGAGACTTTCCGGGTGTTAAGGCTTTGTTGCCTGAGTTTTGAACCTTTTTAGGGTTTTCGATTCGAATCAGGGTTCTGAATTACTTCTGTGTTTCATGGTCTCGTGGACTATCTGTCACTAACACTAGGGTCTGAACAGGGTCATTACATGGGTCGTTATCAATAGGATTGTTACAACTACGATCTGTACCGAGTCGTTACAACTCCGCCTAGACTAATGAGAGAGACTACTTCGCTTATTGAAAGAGTAATAGTGAGAAATTCTCATAGCGTTTGGCTTGAGACAAGAACGTAGGCCGTTGCGCCGAACCTTGTTAAAATCATGGTGTCGTTCTTCTAACTTACTCATTTTTTCTTTACTTTATTATATTATTCTTGCCCTTGCATTTGCACTTGAATCATTTGATATTTAATTTATTAATTGTATCTTTAAATTTTAAAGCTAAAAAGTTTTGATTTCACTTTGCAAGAAACACTGTCAAAATATTCTTGCAAATTAAAATTGAGAGCATTTAAAAGAAAAGTGTTGAATATATTGTAAATTAAAATATACCCTTGCACTTAAATCTTCTAACAAAAAGTTTTTATTTATAAGATTAATTAAATATACTTGTGCCTTAATCTTCATACAAGTAGCTATATTCGAATATATACTTGTAAATTAAAAAGTTATATACTTGTATTTGAACTAAAATCTTTTAATCCAATTCATCCCCTCTCTTGAGATTACACGCATACTATCATACTAAAACTCTGTGCCACAGTCGTACCGATGGTATGTATATTTTCATCTAAATTGTGAAGATAAAACTTATATTCTGCAAGAATCTAAAATCAGATCTTCTGTGTGCAAGCCGTACTCTACCAACCAGATTAAATAATATACAGAATATCGGACTGCCATGCATAACATTAAGAAATGATATATATACATTGCTCACAAAAATTCTCATAAAATAAAAAATTAATTTTATTAAAATAAAATTAAATACTAAAAATATGGGTTTCAGTATACCAATTTTAATACCTATAACATTTTGCCTCGTAGTGGATCTCGTACTTATATTTTCTATCTTGATTGCTTCATCATTTGGTGTATCTGTATGGAAAAACCTCTTAACCTTCCATCCTTGATATGTCAATGGATGTGTCACAACCCAAACCCAGGTCCATGAATTAACCCCAAAGTTCAGCATACATAAACCATATCCATAGGTGTTGCCCATGAAATAAGAAAATATAGTACATATCATGGAAAAGATTTAACAGGAAGACCGAGTTCCAAAATTTACATTTTCAGGTTTACCACAAATGTTTAGAGTATATACATAATTAACTATCCCTTCATTACATCACTTTTCTTGTTTAGCATACAACAAAAACATAAGATAACATAGCTTCATCTACTGGCACTTCCCAAAAGCATCCATAGCTTTAGTGTCACCTCGCTCTTCGAAACTTGAAATGGTTTGATATATATATATATATATGAGCCAAAACTCGTAGGATAAAGATTAACTCATATATAATGCATGATTTGTGAGATGTAATGGATGTAACAAATGAAAATGCACATTTTCACCAAATCAATTCCTTTGACACACACACATATCCACGCACACGCATATTTATCTCAATTTATCCATTCGTTTACCATTTATAAATCCTTCATTTTCTTTCCCAATTTTCAAAAAACCTGTCATACCCCAAACTCCAGGTCACGTGAAACACCCACAAACAACCAACCCGATAATACACTCTCAAATTAAAATAGACATGCATTGTATATAGAATCGCCCAATGGCATACATTACACGGTTCTAACACTGAAAAAAAACATGTTACAACATACATGTAACAGAAAGAACAAAAAAAAAGACTATAACTCTTCCACCTCTCCAGCACCTCTAGATCAACCTGTGTGACCGGTACCTGAAGAAAAATCAAATCCCACAACGTCAGCCAAAGCTCAACAGAAACTAGACAGGCATGCAGTATAAGCTAAACACGCTAGGAAAATAAGGTGCAATTTTAGGCTCTCTTTCAAGCCCTTTAAAACGAGTTTTCACATGTAAACGGGAAAGCGAGGATATAAACCATCTTTTGGCTCACTCACAAGAGCCCTGAAAATAGTTGAAAAAGAATTTTTAGATCACGATTCACACAACTCTTAAAATAGTTTGAAAATTAGTCTATCCATCCCACAATGCAGTTAAGGCAATCCATGTATCTTCTCGGACTTTTACCGAAGGACCACAGCCCCCAACTATGTAACGCACACAACCTACGCAACACACACAATGCACACAACTCATGCAACACGCACAATGCACGCAACCCGTGCAACACACACAACGCACGCAACCCATGCAACAGACACATCTTCACGGACTTTCACAGTTGGACCATTATCCGCCCTAACTAGCCTCGTTGACCAGAGCCAACAGATATCTTCACGGACTTTCACCGTGGGACCATTATTCACCCCCTTATGTGCATATCTTTACGGATTTTCACGGAGTGACCAATATCCGCCCCACATATGTAATACAGATACAAATCTACGTATCAACAGGCATCCCTACACATGCCTAAACCACAGGAAAAAATAGCATCAAAACATGCATACTAAACTAGGGTTTAAATGCATAAAGCCACGTACTATCACTACGTTACACAAACCACGTCACATGTTACACGCGTGAATCACACGACACCTGCAACTCATGCAACATGCATCACATGCATCCGTTCCTCATGACCATGCCTATAAAACTTTGCGTTTTAAAGCATGCAACCGTGGTACACTTAACGATACTAAAACCATACAATCCACTTACATAATCCATGCATAATAAACCACAATTATAAATGCATAAAGCCAGCTATAAGCACACATAGCCATCTAACCTCAAACAGTGACATCACCCACCACAAAACCCGACATCCACTCAAAGGGACAACCGGCAACCCACACAACCAAGCCTAACTGGAAGGCTACACCAAACCCCTCAAACCACGAGGTCACTAACACTACATTCTCTCCAAAGGTGCCATGGGCCCTAACACGCCCACAACCAACGATGCGCAAGCACAATGCACATAACCATACCCCAACAACCCGCATCTACCCATGCATGCCACCCCCGAGGATGACACTTTCTCAACACCCGGGATCACAACACGATACCCGAAGTCACAACTTGACCAATCGAACCCCCAAAGGCATCCAACAGTATTTCAATTGACTAACCCCATAATTAATCAACCGAATACCATTGAAAACCAAATGGGAACCAAGAAACCAACCACCAAAACCACCAACACACAGCCCAGAACTTCAGTCGACTAGACCCAACCCCCAGTCGACTGAAAAACACACTGGAAAAGCCCAGAACGCCCAAACACACAGTTCAGTCGACTGACCCCATGAGTTCAATCGACTGAACCCAAGAAACTATGATCCAGTCGACTGGACCTATGAGTTCAGTCGACTAACCAAGCACAGAAATCATTTTTAAGCTACGGGTTTCAACCTCTGAACTCCGATTCGAAGCCTCTAAACTCCCATCCAACACCCTCAAACATATACACGCCTAGGCCTAATACCTAGACCACGAAAGAAACTCCCGACCCCTGATTCTATCCACCAAAATCGCCAAAAAATGGGTTTTAGCCCAAAAATCCAACTTGATATAAAATCAGATCTACAACAATCTAACCATTAAAAAAATACACGATTACACGTAGCACCCTTACACAGCAGTAGGGTCTGGAATCTTACCTCAATGAGTTAAAAACTCGATGCCTCGAACCATGTGTAAAATTGAGCCTTATCGGAATGGAATTCTGTCTGGATGAACGCATAGCCCACCGTGCCAATAGCAGGAATCCGCTGTCTGACCGTCAGAAACCAATCCCCGGGCCCCCGAGAACTTAGAGAGAAGGCAGAGAGAAAAAAATAAACTTATTGGAGAAGTTTCAAAAATATCTTTTGAAAATAACTAACTCTAAATATTTATAAGCCTCCAAAATATCTTTTTTTTTAAAATTTTTGAAATTCGCGCCGCAACACCCCACGGCCCCCGAGAACCTATCTGCATGCATATCTAACCTCGATCATGCATCAAAAGCATATAAAAATATGCTATCATATAAACACAAAACGCGCGTTGAAAAACGCCGAAAAGAAAACGAATCAGGGTCTCACAACTCTATCCCCCTTAAAGGAATTTTGCCCCCGAAATTCAACTCAAGGTCAAAATAACAAACCTTCGATCGCAATCGACACAGGCATACGAGATGGTCAGCCACACCATTCCTAGGATATAGTCAAATAAGATCAGACATCCTAAACAATGGCCAAGTATCTCAAAGACGCGGGATCTACAACTCACCCCAACCTCACATCCGCATCAGCCACTACCTCAACACAGCACCCACGGAATCCATCACCAACTCCCAAGCAGATGCAACAAAGGATCTGGCCCAAAGCCTACAGACTCAGAAAGTACCTCTGCTCACTAGATGCATGACTATATCATCCGGCACAACCGGTGCCCTGGAAGCCATGAGGGAATAAGCTCGTGGCAGTGTCACTCTACCCTGTCCACCATGACTCGGTGCTGTCGGTTGTTGCTTGTCGCGCCGACTGAACTTACGTACTCCCAGCTGCCATCTGGGAAGTCTGAATCGCAGGATACTACTGTCGCTCCTGCACATACGAACCCTCTGGTGTGCCCACTGTACTCGGCGCACCCTCTCTCTAGGGACAATTCCTCCGAATATGTCCCATCTGACCACATCCAAAATAAGTAGGCGGCTCTCTTCCCTGTGACTGATCCGGTATGGGACTCTGAGACTTCCTCAACCGTGAATCCAGCTACTGCCCCAGCCGTGGACAATCTGATACACGATTCCCCAGCTGTCCACATCGGTAACATCTGACCTCCCTCTGCTCTGGTGTCCCAGACGAAGCCACTGATGCTGCTGGTGTAAAGAACCGCTGTGGTCCTAATGGATGAAAGCTAGTACCAGAAGACCTCTACCTCTTGCTGGAACGCTCACCAGTCTGTGCCTCGATCCCACCCTGTGATGTCCTGGCTTCCCAAAAAGCTTGAATCTCAGTCATAGTGTTCTCCACCCTCGCTGCTGCCTCTACCAGCTTTGTGAATACACAAAATCCCATCGCAACCACATGCTCCTTGATCGCTGGCCTCAAGCCCCACTCAAACCTCATCGATCACAGCTCGTCTGTGCTCACCAAATTCGGTACAAACTGGGATAAGCTCGTAAACCTAGCCTCGTGCTGCAATACATCCATGGCCCCCTGGGTAAGAGTGTAGAACTCCTCCCTGTATAAATCCCTCTTCGAATACGGGAAGTATTTCTCCAGAAACACTCCTGTAAAGGCTGTCCATGTGACTCCCACAATGGTCCTGGCATACTTCCACCACGCATGAGCAGCACCACTCAACTGGAAAGTAGCAAAGGAAACCCGCAACTCGCCCACCTCAATCTGTAATGTGTCCAGGATTCGAGTCACCAACTCCAGCCACTCCGTCGCCACAATAGGGTCAGGATCTCCTGCAAAAGTAGGCAGATCCATGCATCTGAACTCCCGCATCGCTACTGTAGCCCTCGCCTCAGGCACTCTCTTTCTCTCTCTAATAATCTCACCTATAACCAGTCGTTGGATAGAACCCGCCAGCACACGCAATAACTCCATCGCGTCCACCGGTCCCAGGGGAGCATTTGCATCCCCAGCATCAGGGATAAGAGCATCTCCTTGGCCTGCACCACGACCTCGCCCTCATCTCGCACACATCGCGTCTATATGAAAAAGACAGGACATGAGATGCAGCGCATAACATAAATCACATAAGCATGCTAACACATAAGCACATAGGTTCATGCTAAACAAAACCCCACATACTAAGGAGAACCAACAAGAATGACACGTCAATCTGGATAACCTACCCATATTTCCTGCTAGAAATCACGTCAGCTAAACACGTTTCTAACTTAGCTCTCAAGTTTGTTAATCCAAACACCCAAAGGTAAGACTATCACTCCTAAGATTCAACCCCCATGCTCACATATACACATCGTTCACATATATAACATGCTGACACGTTCATGTTATCAAAGCATCTAAACAACCAAGCACACATAATCAACTTCACACGGTGATGCAACCTCTTCCCACGGCTCTAAGGTATTCGAACCAAGAGCTCTAATACCAATCTGTCATGCCTCAAACTCCGATTCCCGTGAAATACCCACAAATAACCAACCCGAGAATACATTCTCAAATTAAAACAGACATACATTGTATATATAATTTCCCACTGGCATACATTTCAAGGTTTCAACACCGAAAAAAAATATGTTACAACATACATGTAATAGAAAGAACAAAGAGGAAGACTACAACTCTTCCACTTCTCCAGCACCTCCAAATCAACCTGCGTGACCGGTACCTGATGAAAATCAAATCCCACATCATGAGCCAAAGCTCAGCAGAAACTAGACAAGCATGTAGTATAAGCTAAACATGTTAGGAAAACGAGGTGTAATTTTAGACTCTCTATCAAGCCCTTTAGAAAGAGTTTTCACATGCAAACGAAAAAGCAAGGATATAAACCATCTTTTGACTCACTCACAAGAGCCCTGAAAATAGTTGAAAAGGATTTTTAGATCACGATTCACACGACTCTTAAAACAGTTTGAAAACCAGTCTATCTGTCCCGCAATCCAGTTCATGCAATCTATGTATCTTCTCAGACTTTCACCGAAGGACCACAGCCCCCAACTATGCAGCGCACACAACCCGCACAACACACAACGCACACAACTCGTGCAACACGCACAACGCACGCAACCCGTGCAACAGACACATCTTCACGGACTTTCACCGTAGGACCATTATCTGCCCTCATCACATATCTTCACGAACTTTCACCATAAGACCATTATCCTCCCTAACTAGCCTCATTGACCAGAGCCAACAGATATCTTTACGGACTTTCACCGTGGGACCATTATCCTCCCCCTCATGTGCATATCTTTACGGACCTTTACTGAGGGACCAATATTCGCCCCACATATGTAATACGGATACAAATCTACATATCAACAGGCATCCCTACACATGCCTAAACTACGGGATAAAAGTGCATCAAAACATGCATACTAAACCAGGGTTTAAATGCATAAAGCCACGTACTATCACAATGTTACACAAACCACGTCACATGTTACACACGCGACTCACACGACAACTGCAACTCATGCAACATGCATCGCATGCATCCGTTCCTTATAACCATGCCTATAAAACTCTGTGTTTTAAAGCATGCAACCACGGTACACATAATGATACTAAAACCATGTAATCCACTTACATAATTCATGCATAATAAATCACAGTTATAAATGCATAAAGCCAGCTATAAGCACATATAGCCATATAGCCTCAAACCGTGACATCACCCGCCACAAAACCCGACATCCACTCAAAGGGACAACGGCAATCCACAAAACCAAGCCTAACTAGAAGGCTACACCAAACACTTCAAACCACGAGGTCACTAACACCACCATTTCTCCAAAGGTGCTACGGGCCCTAACACACCCACAACCAACGATGTGCAAGCGCCATGCACATAACTGTACCCAACAACCCGCATCTAAACATGCATGCCACCCCGAGAATGACCCCTACACAACACCCTAGATCACAACACGATACCCGAAGCCACAACCCGACCAACCGAACCCCCAAAGCCATCCAACAGTAATTTAATTGACTAACCCCATAGTCAATCAACCGAATGCCATTGAAAACCAAATGAAAACCAAGAAACCAACCACTAAAACCACCAACACACATCCCAAAACTTCAATCGACTGGACCCAACCCCCAGTTGGCTGAAAGACACACTGGAAAAGCCCAGAACGCCCAAACACACAGTTCAGTCGACTAACCCCATGAGTTCAGTCAACTAAACCCAAGAAACTATGATCCAATCGAGTGGACCTATGAGTTCAGTCGACTGACCAATCCCAAAAACCATTTTTAAGCTACAGGTTTCAACCTCCAAACCTTGATTCGATGCTTCCAAACTCCCATCCAACACCCTCGGATATACACACACCTAGGCCTAACACTAAGACCACGAAAGAAACTCTCGACACCCAATTCCATCCACCGAAATAGCCAAAAAATGGGTTTTATCCCAAAAACTAACTTGATACGAAATTAGATCTACAGCAATCTAACCGTTAAAAACACACGATTACACGTAGCATCCTCAAACAACAGTAGGGTCTAGAATCCTACTTCGGTGAGTTAAAAACTCGATGCCTCGAACCATGTGTAAAATTGAGCCTCACCAAAATGGAATTCTATCCGGATGAACGCGTAGCCCACCGTGCCAATAGCAGGAATTCACTGTCTAATTGTCAAAAACTGAGCCCCGGGCCCCCGAGAACTTAGAGAGAAGGCAGAGAGAAAAAAAGAAACTTCCTAGAGAAATTTTGAAAATATCTAACTCCAGATATTCATAGGCCTCCAAAATATTTTTTTTTTGAAATTTTTTAAAATTTGCGTCGCAATACCGCACGGCCCCCAGGAACCTGCCCGCATGCATATCTAATCCCGATCATGCATCAAAAGCATATAAAAATATGCTATCATATAAACACGAAACGCGCGTCGAAAAATGCCAAAAAGAAAACGGGTCAGGGTCTTACAAAATCGTATCACCTCTAATGAACTGGTATCGGGTGCAGCTTATAGAAACCCGTCCCTATTAATCCCAATAGGCTACGCGAAGCCATTGGGTAATAGATAGCTCTATAACTCACCACGACATAATACCACATTTGGGGGACTAACCCGTGAGCATGTGGTCCCCATCTTGCGCAAGTTTTCGGTCTTTCACTGCGGAGCCGCTAGCCTAACTTATTCCACATCAATCCGTACGGTTCATTTTAGGTTAGATTCATTTTCACAATCCGGGAGTCCAACCCACAAATGGTTTCTCTTCCACTCATTACTATAATACACCATTATGATTTCAAACCCAAAGTTGTCATCACAACTTCCATTTTACAATATCTCATTTCACAACTTTCATTATACAATTTCTCATAAATCACAGTGTTACCAATTTCTCATAGATCACAATGTTACCAAACACCCATAACACAAGGTTAATACCAAGAGGATTACATTATTTTAAAAGGTTCGCACCCATCATGTATATGTACATATTTCAATTTGAAACTCACATTTAGTCTAAAAGAAAACCCAATCGACAGGTCCAATGCATGCATCCCAACTCAATTTAGATATATCCATAGACGTGCCATAAGCTCAATGGACTAGGAATTTAGTAAAAAGGGCCAATAATAATGAAAATAACCTTTTCTAAAACATTCGGCTAAAAACGAGAGAAAAATGATTTAGAAATTTTGGCATACCCTCACTATTTTAATCATAACTTTTTTCTAAAAAAAGAATTTTGTTGTGGGAGTAGTCTTGTTGGAAAGAGCACTTTCGGGGCTTCGGTTTGAGTATAATAACCCAATTCAGAGTCTGGATGAGGGAGTTATGATCGAAAGAAGTTGACCCTGCGCAGTCAGTCCGCTCGAGCGGACGTCGGGTGCTCGTGCGCCCAACCTTCTGCTATGTGAGCGCTCGTGCGGACAGGGCTCCACTCAACTATGTTGGCACCTGAGAGAACCCCAGATTTGCCCTTATTTTGAGTTTCAAACCTCCAAACACATAACCCTTTATCAAACATGTTTCAAACACTTATTTCTAACCCAAACACACTAGATTGAAGTCTCAAAACCCTTTCTTAATACCACAAATCATCAATTTCATGGGTATTCACCTCCCAAAATCTCCATTTTTATGAAAATTAACCCAACACACACATAAACCCACCAAGAGATTAATTAAGCATGCAATGGACTCAATTTTTACTCATATACAGAAAATATCAACCCAAATCTAAGCAAGACATGTGAGATAATCTAAATTCTACCTTGGATTTGCTCCAAATCTTATGATTTCTTCAATTCTCTCTCCTAGGGTTTGGATGTAGGGTTTCCTTGCTCTCCCAAGGCTTTATCTTCAATATCTTTGCTCAAAAACTTGATCTTCACCTCGCTCACCTTGGATCAAGCCTTGATCTTCAAGATTTAAGAATGGTGGATTAGGGTTTGGAGATATGGTGGCCCTTTCTCTCTCAAGGAGAGAAGAAGAGATGAAAGAAGAGAAAGGAAGAAGATGGGAGAGAAGAAGAGATGAATGAAGAGAAAGGAAGAAGAGGGGATATGAGGAGTCTCGCGTGGGTGAGTCAAAAATATATGAGACTAATATATATATATATATATATATTCCATATTTTTACCCGAGGCTCGCAAACCTTCCAACTTATCCCGATAGCTCGCTCGAGCGGACCCCCACCGCTCGAGCGGTGATCCCTGAACCTGAAATTCAACAAATTTCCTTTAGGCTAAACCCCAAATCTCCAACCTTTACCTCATTTCAACTTTTACCATCAACATGTTATCAAAATTTATCGTTATTTTAGTTCTAACAATTATTCCAAAACTCATTAATTCGTTCATGATCCTCTATATTATTAAAACTCACATTCTAATTTTTGTCACACTACAGTATTGAACTAAAAACGAAAATCAATAAAATATATGCATACCAGGTTATCACAACGTCCCCTCCTTAGGAATTTTGTCCCCGAAATTTGGTTCTCCTTAAGACTCAAAAAGCTCGGGATATTTAGACCGGATATCTGACTCTATCTCCCAAGTTGCTTCTTCCACACCATGATGTTGTCATAACACCTTTACATAAGATAAGGTCTTACCTCGTAAAACTTGTTGCTGGGTATCCAGAATCTTCATCGGTAGTGCTTCGTAAGAAACATCATCTCGTAGGCTCAACTTTGACCAATCTATCACGTGTGAGGGGTCAGGCTCATATTTTCCTAACATCGACACATGAAAAACATCGTGTACAGATGAAAGCCGTGGTGGAAAAGCCAGTCGATACGCTACTTCCCCAATTCGTTCAAGTATCTCGAAAGGTCCTATAAACCGTGGTGAAAACTTTTCGCTTTTGCCAAACCTTACCAAGCCTTTCTTCGGTGACACCTTTAGAAATACAAAATCCCCTACTTCAAACGATAATGGTCGTCTCCGTCTATCGGCATAACTTTTCTGGCGACTCTGAGCTGTGATCAAATGTTTTCGAATTATAACAATCTTTTCAATTGTTTCCCTCACCAATTCAAGGCCTACCAATGAGGCTTCTCCAACTTCGGTCAAACACAATGGATATCTACATGATCTTCCATACAAGGCTTCGTACGGGGCCATCTCGATACTTGCTTGGTAACTGTTGTTGTATGCGAACTCAATGAGGGCAAGGTGATCTTCCCATGAACCACCAAAGTCCAACACACATGCTCGTAACATATCTTCTAAAATTTGAATCGTACACTCGGACTATCCAGCGATTTGTGGGTGGAAGGCGGTACTAAAAAGTAAACTAGTTCCCAAAGCTGTCTACAAGCCTTGCCAAAATCGTGAGGTAAACCAGGGGTCTCTATCCGATACTATCGATATGAGTACGCCATGTAATCGCACAATCTCTTGAACATAGAGTCTTTCTAGCTTGTCCATCGAGTCGGTTGTACGTATCAGGACAAAATGTGCAACTTCATCAATCGATCTACAATCACCCACATTGCGTTGCATCCCTTTAGTGACTTAGGAAGGCCAAAAACAAAATCCATTGTCATGTGTTCCCATTTCCATTCTGAAACTTATAACTGTTGAAGCATGGTTGCCGGTCGTTGATGTTCTGCTTTTACTTGTTGACATGTGAGACACTTAGCGACAAACAAAGCCACATCCTTTTCCATGCCTTTCCACTAAAATTGTTGTCGAAGATCATCATACATCTTTGTAGTTCCCGGATGCACTACGAGTCGAGAGTGGTGAAAATCTCGTAGCACTTCTTCATGACAAACCTCAGGTACAAATAGTCTTCCCATAAATCTCAAGCCTTAGTTCGGTAAATTGGTCCATCCTTCGGCGTTTTCCTTATTGGTAACACGTTCCCCGTACATTTGTGCTTCTTTATCAAGTTACTAGGCCTCCATGACTCGGTGTACCAATATAAGTTGAGAAACCATAGCGGACAAGGTAACACGATCCCCGGTCTCACCAAGGTTAACGTCAAATTCTCCAACCTCTTCCAACATTTTCCACTCTTGTATCACAATATGAGTTAAAGACTTCAAAGACTTTCGACTGAGGGCATCTGCGACAACGTTTGCCTTGCCCGGATGATACTACAAATTAAAATCATAATCACCTAGATATTCCATCCATCTTCTCTGTCTCAAATTTAAATCCTTTTGCGAGGATAGGTATTTGAGACTCTTATGATCGGAGAAAACTTCAAATCGTTCTCCATATAGGTAATGTCTCCACATTTTTAACACAAAGACAACTGCTAGTAATTCTAAATCATGTGTTGGGTAGTTCCTTTCAGGTGCTTTCAGTTACCGTAATCCATATGCCATAATTTTGCCCTGCTACATCAAAACACACCCTAGCCCTTCACAAGATACATCACAATATATTTCATAACCAAAACCTCTCTCGGGTATAATCAGCATTGGCGCACTGGTTAATCGATTCTTTAATTCCTAAAAAGCCTCTTCACAAGCATCATTCCACATGAATTTGACTCCTTTTTGAGTAAGTCGTGTCAAGGGTGACGCTAAATGGGATAAATCTTTTACAAAACAACGGTTGATATCAAACACACTCTGTGGTCTTTTCCAATCTTGCACGGCCTTTACTTTAGATGGATCAACAGTTACTCCATCTTTTGACACAACATGTCCCAAAAATTTTACTTCGGACAACCAAAACTCATATTTCTCATACTTGGCATAAAGCTTATGCTCTCTTAAGAGTTGAAGCGCCACACGTAAATGCTCCTCATGGACTTCTCGATTAGGGAAATAAATCAAGATGTCATCAACAAAAACTACTACAGACTGATCTAGGTAAGGCCGAAAAATTTGATTCATCAAATCCATGAAAGTTACCGGGGCATTCGTTAAACCAAAGGGCATCATAAAAAATTCATAGTGTCTGTAACAAGTACGAAATGTAGTCTTAGGTATGTCATCCTCCCGGACCCGTAATTGATAATAACCCGACCTCAAATCGATCTTCGAAAGACATGCAGAACCCTTCAATTGGTCAAATAGATCACCAATCCTAGGCGTTAGATATTTATTCTTCACCGTAACTTGATTTAACTTTTGATAATCGATACATAATCGCAACGAGCCATCTTTTTTTTTAGCAAACAATGCTGGTGCTCTCCACGGTGAGACACTAGGGCGAATGAAGCCCTTATCTAACAAGTCTTGCAACTGAATCTTCAGTTCTCTCAACTCCGCTAGAGCAAAACGATAGGATGGCACCGATATTGGAACAGTCCCTAAGATAAGCTCAATAGAAAATTTAACTTCTCTATGTGGCGGCAGTTCGAACAATTCTTCTGAAAATACATCACTAAGCTCGCTCACCTCCAGTGGAAGCTCTCCTTGTACGGAAGAATCATCCTTAGACAAAAGGGTGGCTAGAATCATATGCACATTTGTTAAGGGGTTCACGTCACCGGGTCGAGGTGTCATCTTATCATCTTTATCCCCCACGTAAAAGAACGAATCTCCTTATGGAGTGTACAAGAAAATCCTTCGTGGATCACAGTCAATAAACGCATGAAACGTAGTTAACCTGTCACGCCCCAAACTCTGGGTCACGTGAAACACCCACAAATAACCAAATATAACACCCAACCCGAGAATACACTCTTAAATTAAACCATGCATGCATTGTATATAATCGCCAAATGGCTTACATTACACGGCCCTAATGCCGAAAAACACGTCACAACATACATGTAACAAAACTAGCAAAAATAAAGACTACAGATCTTTCGCCCCTCCGGCACCTCCAGATCAACCTGCGTGACCGGTACCTGAAGAAAATCAAATCTCACACCGTGAGCCAAAGCTCAGCAGATCCGAAACAGCACGTGTAATATAAGCTAAACATGTAAGGAAAACGAGGTGCAGTTTTAGACTCTCTTTTAAGCCTTAAAAATAGTTAGAAAATAGTTTTAGATCACGACTCACGAGAGCCAATAAAAACGTTCAAAAACATGACTCGCACGAGTCCCAAAGATAACAGATATAGACGTATATATAGCACATGGGTATATATATCTAAGCCGGACACACGCATCGTCAGGACCACGTTTCCGTTCTTCGGATACCCACACACACGCATCGTCAGGACCACGTTTCCGTCCTTCAGATACCCACCCACACACGTCTTTAGGACCATGTTTCCATCCTTCAGACACTCACACGCACGTTTCATCAGGACCACGTTTTCGTCCCTCTAATACCCACACCCAGGTTCATCGTTAGGACAACGTTTTCGTCCACTCGATTTACACACACGAACATACACATGCATCGTTAGCCAGACCTAACATCGGACCATGTTTCTGTCCTTCGTTAGCCAAGGCTAACATATCATCGAACCACACATGTTCATCTATCACATTTCATACATCCATGCATAACCTAACTATGAATTAAATGCATAAAACCACGTACTATCCCTACGTTTCACAAACACGTCACATGCAACCCAATATCACGTAAGACCACATTTTCATCTTACATCATGCATAAATAAATGATAATTATAAATGCACAAAATCACTTATAGAGCACATAGCTATATATAACCTCACATCGCGACGCCACCCGTCATATAACCCGACATCCACAAAAATACGCCTAACTCAAAGGCTAACACCACTCGAGCGCTCGAGCACCTAACCACTGCTCGAGTGGTCCCCAACCGACATAACACACTGCCACAACCCCGCTCGAGAGCACAATCACCGCTCGAGCCGTTCCCTACCGACATACATCTCTGCCACCACCTCGCTCGAGCGGACGACCACCGCTCGAGCGGTCACCTGCCGACTCAACTCTCGGCCACCAGCCCGCTCAAGCGCACAACCACTGCTCGAGCGGTCAACACTGGGGAGAAACCCAAACCAAGATACATAACCAAACCCCCGCATGCAACGATGCACTAATCACCACACAAACAACAACCTGAGGCCATGACATCACCCCCGAAGCCACCACATAACCAACCGAACCCTAAAAAGATTCCACAGGTATTTAAATCGACTCATTCCCATAAATTAATCAATTGAATACCATAGGACGCCAATCGAAAATCAAAATCCAACCACCAAAACACTATCACCCAACACGGCCAACTCGGACCCACACACGCCCAACACGGCAACTTGAACTCACACACAAGCTCACACAAGCCCATGACACCCCAAGAAACAAGAAACTTGGTAGAAAGGCCCCACAAGGATGAAAAACCACCTTTTTCCAACATTAAGCCAAAAACAGGTGAAAATGATTTAGAATTGTTGACATACCTTCACTCTATTGATCATAACTTTTTCTACAAAAATAATTTTATGGTGAGAGAGGTGTCATTGGAAAGAAGACTTCTGGGGCTTCAATTTGAGTACAAGAACGACCTAATTCTGAGTTCGGATGAGGGAGATAACATCAAAACAAAAAGGCCCAGCGTAGCTAGTGCGCTCAAGCGGACATTGAGTGCTCGAGTGAGCTACCACCCGAGAGAAACCCAGATTTTCTATTCATGAGTGTTCTTGGCCTCCAAACACTCAAACACACCCATACCACCATCTCAACCACAAATTTAAGCCTCAAAACACCTTCTCGACACCCTCGGACGTGCCTAAACCCGAAACTACCACAAAACCTCAAAAGGAAAAACTCAAAACCCGATTCCATATGTCAAAATCACCGAAAAATAGTTTTATACCCAAAAACCCATCTTTGAAACAAAAGATCAGATCTACAGCAATCTAACCGGTAAAAACATGCATAATTACATGTAGCACCCTTATAAGACATGAGAGTTTAGGACCCTACCTCGGTGAGTTAAAAACTCGACACCTCGAACTACGTGTAAAATCAAGTTTCATCATAATCAAAATCTGACCAGATGGTTGCGTAGCCCTCGATGCGGATACCAAGAATCCACAGTCTAATCATTAGAAACCGATCCTCGGGCCCCCGAGAACTTAGAGAGAAGGCAGAGAGAAAAAGGGAGAAAACTTAGGAGTTAAATTTTAGAAAATATCTTTTGAAAATATCTAACTCCATATATTTATAGGCCTCCAAAATATCTTTTTTTTGAAATTCACACCGCAACGTCCCACGGCCCTGAGAACCTATCCCGCATGCATATCTAACCTCGATCATGCATCAAAAGCACGTAAAAACATGCAAAACTGGAAACACAAAACGCGCATCAAAGGACGCCAAAAAAGGAAACGGGTCAGGGTCTCACATAACCAGTCCATTCCAAGAATAATATCAAACCCTAACATCTTCATCACAATAAAGTCGAACACGAGATGATGATCGACTATTACTACTTCGCACCCTCTACATATATATCTCAACGTTGTACTATCATCGATAGGTGTTTCGATATTTATAACAACGTCTGACATTTTAACATGTAAACCCAAAGCAGATACGAATGAAGAAGAGATAAATGAGCGTGATGCACCAGTATCAAATAACACACGAGCCCAAGAATTAAAAACTAATAAAGTACCTCGTATCACTGGGGTACTGGTGGTAGTCTAGCATATCTCAGGATTTAACGAAGTACCAGTTTCTGCTGTGGCATAGACCCTTCCTTGGACTCCAGATGTCCGTCCCTGTCCTCTGCCCATAGGTTGATGTACGGATTGTACTGAAGAAGCCCCCCTCGGAACCCTAACTATCTGCGTCCCGATCTATCGAGTTGGATGGTTGTACGTCTGCCGCTGAGTAGGTTGCGTAGTTGATGTTTCCCAGCTAGTTTTTCCTTGCGACACTCACGTTTAACGTGCCTCTCTTGACCACACTGAAAGCATCTGATGGGTCCGCTCTCCTGAGGCTGCCCTTGTGTCGAGTTCTGTTGTTGTCCTAGTGCTTTCTTTCTTTGCGAACATTCTCTAGCCCGGTGTCCTTGCTACCCACAAACAAAACACGCAACTTCCCTTTGCTCCAGCCGTGCCATCGAGGCCACATATGGGGTGGGTACGGGGCGTTGGGTCTGATAAGATCTCTGTGGCGCCGAACTAGTATTACCCTGTTCCGGTCTTCGCTTCTTATAAGATCGTCCTTCAGATTGTGTTGTCCTAGGCACCGATTGTTGCCTCTTTTCCATGATCATGCGATTATCTTCCATAGCACTTTCTATTACCATGGCCGTCTCAACTACTTCTGAGAAAACCCTTAATCAAAACCCTACCACTTTCTTTCGAATAACGGGTAGTAAACCCCTTTCGAACCTCTTGGCTTTCAATTCCTCTGTTGACACCATTTCTAGCGCAAAATTTGACAAGCTTGTGAACTTTGATTCATATTGCAAAACGAACATATTTCCTTATATCAACGATAGAAATTCCTCTCTATACATATCTCGAATGGACTTTGGGAAATATTTTTCAAGGAATATTACCATAAACGTGGCCCATGTACCATTTTTCGTTGCCTTAACAAACTCTCACCAGTCATTTTCTTCTTCCCGAAGTTGAAAAGTAGCGAAATTGGCCCTAAGATCATCTTCCACTATCTAAAAAGTATCTAAGATCCGAGTGACTACCTTTAACCATTCCGTCGCCACTCTAGGGTCAGGTTCCTCAGCGTAAGTAGGAGGGTTCAAACGTTGAAACTCCCTCATCATCATTGTAGCCCTTGCATCTCTATCTCATGCTCCCCTTGGTTAGTTCCAACCCCTATTAAAGTCCTCAAAGCATTCAGTATTTGTTGATTCACTTTTGCACCCCCAACTGGGTCCTATGGGGCGTTGATATCCCCTTCTTTAGGAACAGGTGCTCTCCTGCACCCCCGACCGCGATCGCAACCTTGGCGTCTACCTCCTTCTTGCCTAGGAGGCATCACTATATGAAAGGAAAACGATCGTCAATACATAATTCGTAAACAAATCAGCACTCCCTTCCCAAATAGATTCAATTTTAAATGCAAATGAGCTAACCCTACTCAAATTTAATCACACTAACACATAAACACATACCGAGAGAAAGCCTCGAAGTAACGCAACAATCCAAGCAACTAATTCAGATTTCTCATAGAAAGAACGTTGGCCAAATGCTTTTCTATTTTGAACCCCAAAGTAGTTGATTGGATGCTAAATGGAAAGCCACATCACTCCAAGACTCAACCTCCATACTCATATAAACACCTAGCATGCGCAAAACAATACAACCACAATCCCATTCAAGCACACAAACCATGATGTGTAGTGGTGCCAAATGATCATCAAACAATTCTCGTAAAAAGGTCGTCCTCACTCCCCATGGCTCCAAGGTATCTGAACCTAGACCTCTAATACTATTCTGTCACGACCCAAACCCAGGTCCATGAATTAACCCTAAAGTTCAGCATACATAAACTATATCCATAGGTGTTGCCCAAGAAATAAGAAAATATAATACATATCATTAAAATGATTTAACAGGAAGAACCAAGTTCCAAAATTTACATTTCCAAAATTTACATTTCTAGGTTTACAACATCACTTTCCTTGTTTAGCGTACAACAAAAACAGAAGATAACATAGCTTCATCTACTGGCCCTTCCCAAAAGCATCCATAGCTTTAGTGTCGCCCCGCTCTTCAAAACTTGAAATGGGTGTAACCAAATGAAAATGCACATTTCACCAAATCAATTCCTTTAACACACACACATACCCACGCACACCCAGATTTCTCTCCATTTATCCATTCGTTTACCATTTATAAATCCTTCATTTTCTTTCCCAATTTTCACAAAACCGTATCACTTCTAATGAACCGGTATCGGGTGCAGCTTATAGAAATCCCTCCTTATGAATCCCAATAGGTTATGCGAAGCCATTGGGTAATAGATAGCTCTATAACTCACCACGACACAATACCAAATTTTGGGGACAAACCCGAGGGCATGTGGTCCCCATCTTGTGTAAGTTTTCGGTCTTTCACCACAGGGCCGCTAGCCCAACTTATTTCACATCAATCCGTACGGTTCATTTTAGGTTAGATTCATTTTCACAACCTGGGAGTCCAACCCACAAATGGTTCCTCTCCCACTCATTACCATAATACACCATTATGATTTCAAACCCAAACTTACCATCACAACTTTCATTATACAATATCTCATTTCACAACTTTCATTATACAATTTCTCATAAATCACAGTGTTACCAATTTCTCATAGATCACAATGTTACCAAACACCCATAACACAAGGTTGATACCAAGATGATTACTTCATTTTGAAAGGTTCACACCCATCATGTATATATATATATATTTCAATTTGAAACTCACATTTAGTCTAAAAGAAAACCCAATCGATAAGTCCAATGCATACATCCCAACTCAATTTAGATATATCCATAGACGTGCTATAAGCACAAGGGACTAGGAATTTAGTAAAAAGGGCCAATAATAATAAAAATAACCTTTTCTAAAACATTTGGCTAAAAACGGATGAAAAATGGTTAAAAAAATTTGGCATACTCTCACTATTTTAATCATAACATTTTCTAAAAATATAATTTTTTTGTGAGAGTAGTCTTGTTGGAAAGAGGACTTCCGGAGCTTCGATTACAGTATAAGAACAATCCAATTAAGAGTCCGAATGAGGGAGTTCTGGTCGAAAGAAGTTGGCCTTGCGCAATCAGTCTGCTCGAGCAGACGTCGGGCGCTCGAGCACCCAACCTTCTACAATGTGAGTGCCCGAGCGAACAGGGCTCCACTCGAGCGTGCTGGCACCCGAGAGAACCCAGATTTGTCCCTGTTTTGAGTTTCAAACCTCCAAACACCTAACCCTTTATCAAACATGCTTCAAACACTTATTTCTAACCCAAACACACTAGATTCAAGTCTCAAAACCCTTTCTTGACACCACAAATCATCAATTTCATGCGTATTCACCTCCCAAAAATCTCCATTTTTATGAAAATTAAACCAACACACACACAAACCCACCAAGAGGTTAATTAAGCATGAAATGGACTCAATTTTTACTCATATGCAGAAAATATCAACCCAAATTTAAGCAAGACATGTGAGATAATCTAAATCCTACCTTGGATTTGCTCCAAAGCTTATGATTTCTTCAAATCTCTCTCCTAGGGTTTGGATGTAGGGTTTCCTTGCTCTCCCAAGGCTTTATCTTCAATCTCCTCGCTCCAAAGCTTGATCTTCACCTCGCTCACCTTGTATCAAGCCTTGATCTTCAAGATTTAAGAATGGTGGATTAAGGTTTGGAGATATGGTGGCCCTTTCTTTCTCAAGGAGAGAGGAAGAGATAAAAAAAGAGAAAGGAAGCAGAAGGGATATGAGGAGTCTCACGTGGATGAGTCAAAAATATAAGAGACTTATATATATATATATATATATATATATACATATATATATATATATATTCCATATTTTTTCCCAAGGCTTGCAAACCTTCCAACTTATCCCAATAGCTTGCTCGAGCGGACCCCCACCGCTCGAGCGGTGATCCCTGAACCTGAAATTCAACAAATTTCCTTTAGGATAAACCCTAAATCTCCAACCTTTACCTCATTTAAACTTTTACCATCAGCATGTTATCAAAATTTATCGTTATTTTAGTTCTTACTAATTATTCCAAAACTCATTAATTCGTTCATGGTCCTCCATATTATTAAAACTCACAATCTAATTTTTGTCACACCATAGTATTAAATAGAAAATGAAAATCAATAAAATAAATGCGTACCGGGTTATCACATGATGCTTTCGAAAGAAAGTACCAACAACATACTCTTCCCTATGGAGCTTTCCTCACACCTCTTTTTGAGTCTTTTAGGTATTCCTCATCTCCTTCTAATTTTCTTAGACTCAAAACCTCTTACTTTCTTACCACCACCACTCTAAAACAAATAAGCTATGTTCTAAGAAATGGGCAATGGCAACACAAAACTCATAGGCCAACCCCTCAAGTGGTTCAAGATAGTGAGGGAGAAGAAGAAGAGGATGAAGCCTATGCACAGGATGATGCTCCTTCTCCTACTACTCCTACCATTGCTGCTGCGCTTGATCCATCTACAGAATCCTTTTTTTTTTTAAAATGGTCAAATCTTTCACAAGGAGGGTTGATCAACAGTTTGCAAAGGTCAACTCTCGCCTCACTCGCATCGAGGATGCTTTAGGCATTCCTTCCTATGATGGTGATGGTGATGGCGATGACGACGAGCCTACCTCAAGCTCCACCTTTTTTTGATTATGACAAAAGGGGGAGAAGAACGTGAGCAAAAGAAATCATGAGAAAAAGCACAGCACAACTTAAAAAGAATGAGAGAAAGAGCAAATGAGAGAGAGAGAGAGAGAGAGAGCAAATGTCTTTATTTTGGCTATCATGTATCTTTGCTGCTCTTGTTTATTTTTGGCTACTCTCTTGTTTTTGAGTTTTTATGGATGATGAAGCTACTTTGTCATTTGTGCTACTCTTCTATGGATGATGATGCTACTTTGTCACATGTATTTTTACTCTTGTAATTTTGTTTGAATTTTTTGAATAATGATGCTAATGTATGCCTTATGACTTCATCTTTATGTAAATATGAATGTTATTGAAAATCTTTTGATTTACGCATTGGATGAATGCATGGATGAATATGAACGATATATGCACAATAAATGGATGAATATGCAAAATTCCATTTGTATAAAAAAAATTTGGATACTCAGTGAACATTTAAAGTTTCAAAGTTATAATGCCTAAAATGTTCAAAATTTGAAACAATGCTTAATGAAAGTTAAGTTTTTCAAATGTATGCTTCAAATGCTTAAAGAATGAAATTACAAGCAATGTCTTCACATCTAGGTTCTTCAAAACAAAATAAGCTTCTAAACTCAAAAGATGCAACTAACTGAATTCTCATGCATATTATAAGGGAGAGTTATTCAACTGTCACACAAGCTTATTATTGCATGCTTATTGGTGAGGGAGCTTTATATAGCTTTCCTACATTATTTTGTTCTGTATTTGTCATCATCAAAAATGGGAAGATTGTTGGCCTAACAAGGTTTCAACTGTTGGAGGCAAGACTGCCAAGATCTTTGTTTTTGCAAATGATTAACAAAAAAAATTACCCGGACGGGCAAATGCCAAAATGGGCTCCTGATAAAAATTTTGATGACGAACAATCAAAATAAAATTCGTACATTCGAAATTAATTTAGAATAATACCTTTTTAGCAGTTGAATCTTCAACTACGATTTGAATCTGGGTTAAAACTCCTATATTCTCTTATGCTATTCCCGGATATAGTGTAGACTATTATTCTTCGAGAACTCATACCGGCAGAACTAAGACATCTTTAGTCTTAGAAGATAAGTTATGAAATTGATTCATCTTACCCACTTATATATAGGGCTACAGTAGAGACCTGGAGAGTAATTATGAGTAAGACTTCCAGTAGAACGCAGACACGTATCAGCGGTTTCTGCAATTAAGCAAACCTCATAACGGTATCTGTAATTATGAAAAACTAGTAGTGGTTTCTGCAATTTTCATAAACACTGAATTACAGTTTACACCACTAAAGAACTATAATTGCACTCTGACCTATAATCTCAAGACTATATAGCATTGAGCTCCTATTATTAAATGCTTACAATTTCTCTCCATATTAAAATTCTCGATACCCGCCAATTAAATTTAATTACTGATAATTTAATTTAATTAGCATCTTGATATTCCTTAAGCTATTCCGCTTAACTTATTTGACCACCAGATAATTAAATCCACCTGCAGGATTTGGCCTGATCAAAACTTATAAGCATCATTAAGGGGGTATAATCAATTTCAATCTTTTGGGACATGGATTCCATCAATAATTAATATTCGCTATATAAATAATATTGTTATCCAACTCATCGGGAATATAGACCCATATAAGATCGCACCCTCTAATGAATCAAAACAAAAAATACTAAATATATGCAAATCAATAATTATTTCAGAATTAAGAGGATAAGCACTATTCATAATAACTTTGGGGTGTGAATTAATTTATATTTGGTGGTGCGGTGCGGGTGGTGGTGGCGGTGTGGTTGAGTGCTAGGGTTGGTATACTGAAAACCATGTTTTGAGTATTTAATTTTATTTTTAATAAAATTAATTTTTCATTTTATGAGAATCTTTATGAGCAATGTATGTATATCATTT